>JAQQAE010015068.1:0-12172 GCA_029823295.1 Pseudamia nigra
AAGTTATGTTAATTATCTGAAACGTAATGCATGAAATTAGTTCTAAGAATGATTTAGAATGTATTCTTACCTTGGCTCATGACTTGGTAGTGTGTCCGTGGGCACTGCACACGTCCATAACTGTAAACAACTCCACCACGCCGCTGCCCGCGAGCAGACACGCCGCTGCCCGCGAGCAGTCATGCCACTGCCCGATGGCTTCAATGATGATACAGTATCACCAGCAATTAGCCTGTGTTAGCTTGGCTAACATTAGTTAGCTTCGCCGAGACCTGGAAGTGACTACTCGTTATCTGGTTAAAACCTCATTGTCCAAGTGAAATTTTTTGCAGTTTTTTTCCTCGGTATTTCTCGTTGTCAGAAGAGTTCTTTCTCCGAGGTACCACTGTATTTATGTTGTTATAAATGTTTTACTTTCCAGCATACCCCAGCAATTTCCATGTTCAAAGTAGGTATGAAATGTAACTTTATATTATGGTAACAGTATATTCAGTCCTGAATCAGAAGTTCACATTGTAACATCATCATCATCATTGGCCTATCCCGTCGTGGACGACGATGAAGCCAATGTCCTCTTTGTTCGGTGCTCTTCACAAAAGATGATGTAGGAGTTGGCTGCTGTAGGAATTCCGCTCTTGACAACTGACTTCCAGGTGTTTTGGTCTGAGGCGTCAGCTGTGTGTTGGTATGTCAAACGCAACAAGGTCCCCTTTAAGTACCTCCTTGAAGTGCAACTTTGGTCTACCCTGTGACTGTCAGAAAAATACCAATTAAAATTTGTGAAAATTTACTTTGACTTGCATTTCATTGTAGACAAAATATTTCATCTTTTGTCTGGTCAGTGTTGGTTTATTAGAAAATACACAAACCATTTGTCAAATGCGATTTGTCTCCTAAATACATTTAAAGACTTCCTTTGTGGATTATAGTATGTTATCCATGTCCCGCTCTCCTTCATATTTGTTTGTATTGACTTTATGCAATTTTTCTGTCTTCTTCCATGCCCTGTGGAAGCATCTGTTTCATATTGTAAACCTAATATGACATTTTCTACTGTAATTTTTTTAATGTGACAGCTCCTTCATAGTGGTCATTGGTGTCATATCCACTTCTGTAGTAATACTTAGTGTAAATATTTTCTGCCTGAGTCACATAAAGCACTCCTTAAAACTCCCAAGATCCCACACTACTTCACATCATCTACTACTGTATGTTTGATATTGTATTTATTTGAGCAACTTTTGCTGAGGAAATTATTATAAGATGTTATTGTTTTAAATGCACCGTAAATTAACAATGTTATATATTATGTTTGGATGTACATTTTTGACTATTATGAATTCTTGCAAGTTCAATAATGGCTGTTTTTTTTTCTCTCCATACAAGTGTTGCTCAGGCTTGGAACACATGGGTGTAGAGTGAAGAGGAGACTGTCTAATAGAGATATATCATTACACTGTCATATGTGTGATCTATTGTGTTGCCATTGAACAGCAGCAGCTTTGGCTTGGCAGTAGGCCATAGAGACACACAGGTGGACATGAGGACACACACACATACGCATGCTGTGCCTCCAGTGGGGCAGTAATAGAGGGTGTGAGTGTATTAGTCGCTATAGTCCAAGTGTTAAGTGCTGGCCTGGTGTGTGTGAGATCGATGACAACCGAGCGGACTCTCATACACGTACAGACACACACAAACTCACAGAGCTGTGCCATATAGCCTAAGGTCAGGGGTCACCCACCAACATCTCTCATCTCTCTGTGCCTCAGTCTGTCTTTCAGTGTGTATATCTGTATCAAAAACATTTTCTGTGTCTATTACACACACAGGCGTACATATACTCATCCTGTTCTGTGACCATAGGGAGGGGCCTGCTGTCAACCACTGGTGGTCCATCGATACTTGGGCAGACCACTAATGCCTGCTGTCTGCTGATGGACGCTGGCCTGCCTCCAGGGACCATTAGACTCTCTGGGACACAGACAGTCACACACACAAACACACTTACAGCAAACGCATAAAAACATAGAAGTTGGAAGCAAATGACAGACGCACAGTGCAAGAACATAAAAACGAGTAAAGACATGGATACACTGTGGTGGTTTAAACCAAATGCACACATATCTTAATGTGATGTCAACATTCACATTGTTATGCGACAGCATCTGTTGGTATTTAGGATTAAGAATTGAGAACAGAGAATGAAATCAATGCCTTTGGGTTTTATTTACCTTGTACTAAAGTGCTTTTTGTGATCTTTCTGTCTCAAATAATAAAAAGGGGCACACAAATTAACTCATAACTTTCCAACACGTTTTGTGTTATTGGCTATGGTGTATTCCTTCTTGTGTATTCTTTTATGATTCCAACCCACACAGTGGTGTTTTTTCCATCCCGCAGCAGGGGCATTAGGTCATCGGTGTGCATTTGGCTAAAATCACCAGAGTGCTGCAGGATCAAGTGCTATGTTCTGGTCTTTTACTTTGGTAGCCATTGAACTACAATTCAGATACCATTAGTGCTACTCTTTTCTAGTTTACTGTGCCTTTTTGGTCCTTTTCTTCTTTTTCTTTTCCTTGGCAAAGATTTATAACCCCTCTAAAGTCCATTCAATTGAACACACTGTGTCAAGCTCATCTCTTTTTTAGCTGAATTAGCCCAACAACAGATAATCTGCAGTATGTCTGAGAGAGAAAGATGAGAGAATCAGTGGTGATCATACAGAAGATGGAGTAACATGTATTATGTACTATATATGAAAGGTTGAGTGTAGCCAGCAGTCTAATGGTCATATCAAGTGGCCAGACCGGTCAAGTCTTACCATGCTTTTCCCAAAACAAAGTACAGTATTTATACCACCAGGAATCATACAATGTCTATAAGAAGTATTCAACCCTTTTGATGTTTCCCCACTTTATTGTTTTTTTTTTTTATATTGAATGATCAATATGAAATCGGAGGAATTTGACACATGCATAAATCTGCCAAGAGCAGGCTGTCCTCACAAACTACAAGGAAGAGGGACACCACTATACATGTGACTATTCTGAATGAGATAAAAGTCAACTCAAAAGAGGTTCTTTCATCTCATGAGACCAAAATTGAGCTTTTACGGTATCAGACTAGATTCCGTTTCTAGCATTACACGTCATAAGCAGACCATCTCCACCGTGAAGCATGATGGTGGGATGCTTCACGGTGGCAGGGATATGCTATGAAAATGGATCTCTGCGCCAGACTCTGGAAGGTTGTAAAGGTGGAGATCAAATAAATACAATGAGGTACTGGGAGATCCTGGAGGACAGCCATATGCTGTCTTTAAGAAAATGAAAACTTGGGAGAAGATTTGATTTACACAAGACAATGACACAAAGCATAAAGTGAACACTACACAGAAATAGTTTAAAGACGTCAAGGGGAGTGTTCTGAAGTGGACAGGGCAGAGTGAGTCCAAGAGAAATTGTGGCCTGACATGAAAAGGGCTATTCAACTCTTATCTGCATGCAGTGTGACAGAGTTTGAGCAGTGCTGCAAAGAGGAATAGGAAAAGATTGCATTGTCCAAGTGTGCAAGACTGATTGACACTTACCCACACAGACTGATTGTTGTAATTGTGGCAAAGACAGCGAATGCATAGTCAGTCACTTATTTTCCGTTACATATTTTTAATTAATTGACAACACTTAGAAATCTGTTTTCACTTTAACATATAAGAGTTGTTTTTGTAAATTTTGATGATAAAAAGCCAAATTATATTTTCAGTGATTCAATTTATAAAAGCAATAAAAGGAGAAAATATCCCAGTGGTGAATTCCTTTAATAGACACATTTTTAATGGTTCTCATGTTAAATTTGTTTTAAAATGTTTGTGATCCTTGTAGCTGCAATGCTAAACACATTGCACTAAAGATGATTTTTTTTGACAGATGAATTTACTGATTGTTGTGGTCAATTCACAGGACTAGCTAATGATATTGGTCCATTAAAAGTGAAATAAAGCTAGTATCATTTTTGTAAATAGTCTGTGCTTGAATACTTTGGTGTGTGCATACAAAGTACACCATAGTATCAGCCTCTACTGCAGTGGAACAAATGCTTCATTATCACATTCAGTGCAATCATTGAACTTTAACATCAGTGTCCTTGTAAATGTTTAATTATTTCCCTGGTGTGAAATACACATATTTTTATACTAGTGTTACATTTCTCTTAATAAAGAAAGCTATATTCAGCCGTACACCAGTTTTAAGTCAGCATTTATACTCTGGCATTGTGAGATCACTTTTATGTTTGTGTTTAAGTATAAGCTGTAGAAAAATGAGAAGTGTTCTGTTCCAGTATTGATATGTCCTCTAAATACTGTAATTCTCATTAGACACACCTAATTACTTGCTTTGCACAATAAAAGGTATCCCTGGAGCTCAGAGTAAAAAGTCTCATAATATAATAACAGACAAAAGGGAAATTGCAAGAAGGCACAATGGAGTTCTTAGTGTTATTTGTTAGTACGTGTTTGGCATATATTTGTGTTAGATGTAAAGAATAATTATTGGTGAATAGAGGTTTGTGACACAGGGGAAAGTTGGGATTTCATTTTTCATAGAGTGGGTATAGTATGTGTGGGGACAAGCCTTGTTATGTAGTAGGGTGTATTGTGCTCAGTGTGGAAGCCTCTTTGTTTCTGTCTCTTTCTGTATCTGTTTATTGACATAGAACTTTAAAATACCTCACAAAGCCCCAGTGTGGACAAGAAGCAAAACTAATAATAGAAAGGAGACAGAGAGGAGAGGAGTGAGGTACAGAGAAAGGTGAGACAAAACAAAGTGAAATATGATGAGCAATAGAACAGAGAAAGGACACCTTGAGAAAGAGAGGAGTGAGATGGGTCCTGACAGCAGAATGGGACTGTCTACAGATTTGCCTGCATCAAATCCAGGCGCCTGTGGGCATCATCACAATACAGGCATTCACACAAATGCACACAGAGATGCACAGTGATAACCCATCAGCATTGGCCAAGTGTTGTTTAATCCAACCTGACTTGCACTCGACAGAAAAAGCAAATTCACTTCCACTCACAGTCTGGAAAACTGAGCGCTCTTCACATAAATGGCAGCGCTCTGAATTACCCCATTTATGTGTGTATGTGTCTGTTTGTGTGTTTTGCCCACTGGCATGCACACACTGCAGCTCATGTTTTTATTTTGGTGATCTTTTTTTTTCCCAATGTGTTTGTGCGTCTGCGTGTGTGTTTATATGTATTGGTGGTGACAACCTCTTCAACAGTACCCCCTTCATTGTGTGACAGGCAGATAGCCAGGCTGCTCTGCTCCCTATTGTTAGGGGGCTGTCATCAAACCCTGCTTGTACAGCCAGTTATACTGTCTGTTTGTATGCATGTTTGTATGTGTGTGGGAGACGCAAAGTTTGCACTTTGTTGTGTTCTTCTCTGTGTGTGCTTTTCTGCATGCAGCTCAGTGCATTTTTGTTTATGTGTTAATTATGCTTTTTAAGTTTTTTGTTTTTCTGTGTACACATGTTGTAGGTGCGGGTTTGATTTGTTTATTTGTCTCACAATGAGAGAGACAAGAGAAGATCAGGGCTGACAAACCATTGTTTGACAAACTGATGGTTTGGCTAGAGCGCTCTACTGTACTCCCCTCTCCTCTCCATTGTTATGTGACTTGTCATTAAGCCCTTGTTGCCCAGTCAAAATGGGCAGGAGTGCTCGTTAGCCACAGTGCTGTCATTTGTGGAGAGGAGTAGGTGAGCCCAGCACAAACACACACAGATACAAGAGGGCAGAGGCACAGAGTGGGTCCCACAGATGTGAAAAATGATTTTCTGCTCAGTATCTATGGTGCCTGATGCATTATTCACATTCCCATATAATTCTGTTAAAAAGAAACAAGCTTTCCTGGGGATGTTAAGAGTCCTGAAGTGCTTTAAAAGGATATGGATAAGGATATGCACATGTTCCCAGTCGTTTTAGAAGAATGACACGTGTCTCCCTTCTTCTACTGTTGTTTTGTAATGTAAACCACTCATTTCAAACTGTTAATATTGTTTTAGATGTTATTGTTTAACATGATTTTTCCAATGTTTTGCCACTGTTAAGCTTTTGGTAAAACTCTTACTTCATGCTTCAATCCACATTCATAACTGAACTGTTTTGTGACTATACATTTCCAAAATTGCTTCGCCGGTTGCATGTTTCTGCTAGTTTCACTGCATATTCAGAAATATTTTTTACTATTAAGCTGCATGGTTTAACTTCTCTGCTGCATCAGATACCCAGAAAAAGATGAATTTCAGGTCAGATAGACAGTCCATATTCTTCTCAAGTCCATTTCCTGTTTCAGTGAAGGACAAGGACAAAGAGGTGACATCAGTTCCTGCTTAGGACAATCACTCAGGAACAGACATGGAGCCTCCAAAGTGCAGTCGTGGACATAACAAGTCTGAGCAGAGCCATGAACACAGACACACACCGACACTATTGTTAGCCTGAGACTGTCAATAGACTCTGTTTATTGACATAATTTTTACACATTGTACATATCTGTCAGTCTACGTAGCCATGTTTTTCCTAGTGTCAATTCCTTTGACTTTCTATCTGTCTGAGTCTTGTTGTATTTCTCTCTTAGTCTGTCTCTCCCTTCAGCCTTGTGCTCTTGCACAGTACGATCTTTGTGGTGTAAATTAACCCTTGAATGTATGAAATCCTACAAACATAATCATATAACCATAATTTGAAGAATTTCAGACTTAAAAACAAAGGTGTGAACATTTCAGAAAAGGCCAGGGCTACCATGCCACTGTCCGGACATGCAGTACCTCATTTGACCTGAAGGTGGGAGCAGTGGCTGCAGTTTGAGAGCCCTGCCATATCTGAGGAAGACCCACAGCTCACACCACAGTTTCTAAAAAGCCATGTAACCAGTGATTTCAGTGGGAAGAAATTACAAAGTGATGTGATTCTAAAACTGTAATGGAGTGTAGATTGTGTTTTGTTGTTGTTTTCATTTTGTTTTTTGACTGAGATGTCCAGTGCTTCACAGTTAACTCTATTCTGTCATGTTTTCTTCTGTTTCATTTGTCTGGAGTGACTTAAAAAACAGTGGTGTAGACGAACAGTTGATTGCACATTGTCACTTTCTACATATATGCCTTGATGTGTGCTCTTATGTGGGCTCTTAATTGATTGACCAGTTGTTATGGATCGTCTTGTGGTCGGAACCAGTCAATACTGGCAGGTCTTAGCATTCCTGGGTGAGAGGGGGAACAGGAAGAAGGGGGTAGGAGAAAGAAAACAGGGGGGAAATATTGATCAGGTGCAGTGTGTGCATCGAATTCCAAGTTCACCTGACCTTCCAAATTGCTGGCATCATCACTGTAGTGCACCGCTCACGTCCTCTTCCTGTTTTGCTTTTTCTTCTTCCCTTCAACACTTCATTGTCCCTTTGTCTTAGCCCCATGTGGCTCTGTGTGTATCTATGTATGTGTGTATGCATGCTTGAGCTGCAGATAAAGGCTAAATTGAGCTGTTTTGATTGTTCACTGAGAATGCCTGCAGCACTAGGCCCCCTCGGCTGAGGAGCGCACACATAGACGCACACACTCCATAACATTCAGCCCCGTTCCAGTCACTCCACACTCCCTCTCCCCTGCTTTTTTATTAAGTGGTGTTGGCAACAGCAGTTAAATTTTTTTAATTGCTAGTCAGGGTAACTTTCTGTCCCTGGAATTAAGGGACTTGTTTGTTAACACTAAAGTCTGAAAAAAGCCTTGTGTCTTAATGTTTCACTTCCTCTAATCCAGGCTTACATGTCTTATTTTTTGGGTTGGATTAGCTTTAGGCCTATCTCTAAGGATGTTTTGTGAAATGTGACTTGGAAAAGAAATCGCTTTTACTTCTGAAGACTGAAGATGTATTTTGAACTGCTAAAGATATTTATTGTTGACTTACTGGTGATGATAAGTTGTCTTCTTATGCAACACAAATTTACAGTTTATGATTTAATGCTGAGGTCTATTTTTCTGCCTTACAGGTATACTTTAGCAGGCCTTAAGATGTGCATGCAGTGTATTCACAGATGGCAAGGCAAAAAAGCAGTCTCTAATAGAAAATGTTGGTTTTGTTAATATCATGATAATGGTGATTTTTATGTCCAGTAAAAGTGCCTGGTGGGAATCCTTCTGCTCTTGTACTACTGCAATCCGTTGGCATATCTGATTTCAGAGGGATTTGAGAGGGGAAAAAATACATATTTGTTGATTTTGAAAAGTGAATGAACCTAACCCACAGCCCAACGATACCATACAATTATGTAAATGCACGCTTTAAAACAAACCTAAGTGTCTTTGCGGAAATGCTTTAGGGCAGTGAGAGGGCTGTATGTCTGCACTTGCGTTTTGGCATGCAAAAACAAAAGCAGTAGACATTGTTCTGTGGCCCCACAAACATACACACACACACTCGCAAAGAAGCACACACACTCCTGGGATGATGTCTGGCTAGGTGGATAAAGTAGTGCTATTGTAATTCGATAGATGGCTTTCCCTAAGATAATCTGCCTTAAACAGATGATCATTTTGGGAGTAGATTTGATTGATGTGGGACAGGCATGGAAAGAACAAGGGAGAGAGGGAGAGCGGATATGTTTGGATGTTTAAGTCTGTGTGAAAGAGAGGGAGAGAATTAAAAGGGTATGTATGGTGAAGAACATTATTTGGTGCCAGCTGGACTCTAAATGATGCTCTGACTGGGACCTCATTCTCTCCCTCTGTCTCATCTTATTCACATTGTTCATTTCATTTTTTTGGTTCCACCTTTTTCTCCTGCTTCGCCCTCCGTGCATGTTTGCCTACATACCTTAATGCATTAAGGATTTTGTGTTATGACACAAGGTGTGGTGCCTTATTCACAGCACTTACAGTAAGACGTAGAGAGATGTGTTTTGAGTCATGGTCACATTCAGATGAATCTATTATTTCATCTTACTGTCAAAACAACCACAATTTGATCCATATTCCTGCCCATGACAACTTTTCTGACTTGGATAAAAATGATTATTAATTCTTTATATTTACTGTTGCTCCTTCTGTGTGTCTTCACTTGAGCACCTACAGTATAACCCTGACATCCTCCGCCAGCCTTCCTCTATTCTTCTCTCATATTTAATGTCCTTTTATTGCTCAAAAGAGAAATATTAGTCCATCTTCCTTCCCCTCACTTCCATCTGCACAGCGTTTTATGTTTTCCCTGCCCTTCCTCGCTCTCTTTTTTCCTCCTCTCTCCCAACATAATCCTCTGCTCAAGCCCCTAGGTTGCCGTAGAAACATCAATAACATTCCTGCTTGACAACATCTTAGTGCATTAAAGTGGTCGTAGGGAGACTCGGCTCAACAGGCACATGCACACACAAGTATACTCGGGCGCGCACACACTGTAAGGCATCAGTAGGATTCCCACAAAAAAGGCAACAACCCGACCATGTGTGAGCAAGAAGACTGAGAGTTTCATGAAGCTTTCGTCTGATTATAAACAGAGCGCTTCTTCAAACTCGGGAATAAAGCTTCTGTTTGAAGCTTCTGTTTAGAGTAGCATGCTTGGAAATCTGTACCCATTTCCATCAACTATGGTTGGTTAAGCTGGTAATTTCTTGATTTTACCAAGTAATAGTCTACAGAATAAAACCTCTCATAGCATAAAGTGATACTTCTCAATGCGTATTCGCCAAATAAACAGTCAGGTAGAGCTGCAACAATCTATCAGTTAGTTTCAATTTCAATGCGTTCAATGGAGTCTAACATAGTAACAATACAAAGAATGCAACTGATGAGTTTATAGCTAATTTTCAACTCTTGCTTCTTCGTGTACAATGCAATCAACACAATAAACTTTAAATGACTAATACACTAAAGCTACATCACACAAAGTCCAATATGTTAAGCCTATATCACACCATGTAAAACACACGTACTGCACCAAACACACCACACCTGATATAACATGACATACCATGACATATCACGTTATATCAGCATTAATAAGACCAACAGAAAGCTTTAAATAATCAGTAATGCCAGAGCCATGTTCAACAATGCAAAATGCACATACAGTAACTGAACATGCCACACTAACTATATCACATATATTACAATAAGAAGGAAAGGCCTTCACTAAAATAAAATGAGCTAAAAATGGATACAGCTGTGATTTGCTTTAAGCAAGCATTTAACCTTTTAGTGAAAGATTATGTATCTGAAATTAATTTGATTTCAGTTAATTTTCAAACTTGACAGATTGAATGCAGACCTATCATGTGGTATTTTATGGTCAGCATTCATCCTGCTCCTGGTCACTCTATTGCTGTCTTGTCTGTGGATGTATCTACAGTGTATAAGCTCTGGTGCTAAACTGTTTAATATGAAAATTAATTTTAGAAAAAAAGATTGGTAAAGCTCTCAAAGCTCATATCTTTTAACTATCTTAGTAATGGATTTGTAGAGAATTAGTAATTTATTGATAAAAAAATCAACAAGTATTTTGAAAACTGATAATGAGTTTGAGTAGTTTTTAGTAGAAAGTTCCAAATTGTTTGATTGCGCTTTCTTAAATGTGAATATTTCTTCTATGACAGTAAACTAAATATCTTTGGGCACGGAACAAGGTAGTTTTTTGTGATTTTTGGACATTCTGTAGTCCAAATTATCATTTTAAAAATAGTGATTAGTATAGAGATGAAAAGGATTCATCAGTAAGGAAAATAATTGTTAGTAGCAGCACATCAACACAGGGAGCGTTCTGTTTACCCCCCAAAATCAGTTAATTTGTTAAACCAAAATAAGTTTCTATCATTTAAATCAGATACTCAGTTGTATTTGTGTGGCCTTTGATACATTTTATTATTTTAAGCTAAAGTAAGTAATTGGTCATTGCTGGTAAAATAAATTAAAGATTTATTTGCATTTGGTATAGAATCTATCATCCATTGCAGAAATTACACACAGTTATGACCTCAAAATTCTCAGGTGTACCACATACATGTTTCCTTTTGTTTGACTTGTATACTATGTGGAAGTTAAATAGGAGGAGAGTCTTTTAATGATCAGGATTATCCTCAGCTGCTTTGTCCTAGAGCAGGATGCTGAATCCCTGCTGCCAGGTGTGGCTTTGCTGCTTTGTGACCCTCTGCTCTGACCTCTGGGGGAGAGGGTGGGCATGGGGGTTGTTCTTTGGAGATCAATAGAGTAAAACAAATGTGTTGCAAATACTTTTGTTTTTACAGTTGTTTAAAATGTTCATTGTTTGATACTATACTGTGAAAAAAGTACAATGACCTCCTTACAGATTTCATGTTTACATTTTAATACTTTGACTTGTTTTGCTGTAGAATAATCACAACATTGTGTCCCTCATGTCATATTTCTGTAAACGTATAGCATAAAATCCTTCGGCTGTATGATTTGCAGAAAACCTTATGCTGTATTGCAATTATTGTGGCCAATATTGCCATTGTGATTTGAGTTGACTTGCACACATACACATATGAATAACTCAGAAATGACACATAAAACAAAGTACAATGAACATACAAAAAAATACAAGAACTTCAAAAATACAAGACCAAGGTGTGACTTTCTTCTTGCATATTTCAAATGGACCTATCACCATAAAACAGAGTTGTCGTTGTTTGTGTCCTTGTGGTTTTGTTCTATTTTTTGCAAATTCGATCCTGCTAAAACATCCTAAATGTGGATCTTTAAATTGTAATCATATTCCTTTTGCGATAATACTATTGCACAAGTTGATGTTGGAATTACGGTTACACTACGATTAATTATGGAGCCCTAAGATATGCTTTACAAATTATCAAGTGGATCACCCTTTTTCCCAGAATCATGTTTACAGAGAAAAATGTGCTCTACTCCTTCACTTGAAACCAGTGACAACAACAAAACAAGTAGAAAAGTCTGAGTAATCTCTGCAAGACAACTGCATGGATCTGAAGTGCTGTTTTCCTTTCTGTTTCACTATGTACAGGGTGTGTGCGTAAGACTATTACTTTTGGTGCAATAACATTATGGGGGAAATGAGCATAGGTTGAAATTATAAAGGTATATTTTCACCATGGAGAGAAACTGAGCTGCCCTGGTGGAGGTC
>JAQQAE010015069.1:0-12172 GCA_029823295.1 Pseudamia nigra
TGTATTAGATTTTTTGTCAGGCAATAAACTTTCGTGACTTTGATATCCTCGTTCCTGCGTCCTTCAATCCTACAGAAGTACCACGCTTCACTGGGTTTACAAGGAGCATCCCAGAGAGTCTTTCTGAAGCATGTACAATGAGGGGTTCACTACTTTACCTTAGAAAATAATGCAATGATTTAAGAATAATGTTTCTCAACTGTTCAACAATATATACATTCTTTTCATAATGTCATTAAAAGAGTCATAGTTTCTGAAGACATCTCTGTACACAAGGGACAAGGCTGAAAACTGGATCAGTGCAATCTTGGGGCCCTCAGACAGCACTGCATTAAAAACTATAAAGACCCCACAGAGAGTAGACCTCCACCAAGGCAGCTCTGTTTCTCGTCATAGTGAAAACCTGCCATTATCATATGAACCTATGCTCATTTCCCACATAATGTTATTGCATCCTAAAGTAATATTCTTAAATTTATTTTGCCTTAATTATTGGATTTTTTTGATCTCGAAAACCTACCATTAACATTTTGAATCACATACATATCATTATTAGTTCAATTCACCAATAATAATATTTTCATAATGTTGGTTTTCTTCTGGCTCTAGCGCCATAAATGTTGAAGATACATCATATCTGTCCACACATTACTTTCCACTACAGTTGTGTGTCATCTGCACGTCTAGCTTTATTTAATATCTTACAGTAGCTATTTTTATCCAATCCCTGCAAGTATAACCATTCTGGATCACTATATCTGGAATATTGCTCATATCTGAATCAAACTTTGTGGTTTGACAGGATAACACCATAATAGATTCTATGTTTTTTTGGTAAAATTTTCTGGGTGTTATTTGTAGTGTTGGACAAATGTTGATTTGGCCCTATATCGCGATGGAGGAAAATCTATTGTAGGTCCTTGTGCCATTTCTGACCTGAAAATTTCATCCAAATCCATTCATAACTTTTTGAGTTAGGTTGTGAACAAAGAAGCAAACAGATAATATAATGTGAACAAGTCAAAATTTCAATTTTTTTTGGAAACCATGAATTGCTTGTCCTCTGGGCTAGTACCATCCAGCTTGTCACTTCAAAGCGTTTGTGATGGCATGGGCATACATGAGTGCACATGGAATGGGTAACCTGCACATTTGTGAAGGGAATACTAATGTTGAACAATATACACAAGTTTTGCAAAAACATATCCTGCCAAGTAGATGATGTCTTTTTCAGGGAAGGCCTTGTTTATTTCAGGAAGACGATGCCAAACCACATTCTGCACATACTGTATTCCAACAGCATGACTCTGTAGTAAAAGAGAGGTGCTAAACTGGCCTGCCTGCAGTGCTGACTTGTTACCCACTGAAAACGTCTGGCACATTATGAAACGTAAAACACAACAGCGTGGAGGCCCTGAACTGTTGAGCTGCTGAAATCCCACATCAAGCAAGAATGGTACAACATTTCACTCTCAAAGCTGAAACAGTTGCTCTCCTCAGCTCCCAAACAGTCACAGAGTGTTGTTAAAAGAAGATGTGAGGCATCAGAGTGGAATGCATGACCTTGAATCAGCTCTTTTAAAATATATTGCTTGTGTCAAATTTCAAATGAGCATGTTGTTTTAAAAAAACAGCTACATTTTTTTTTAGTTTTGGCAGTAGATGTGTTGTGCTATTTTCAATTTAATTTGAGTTTTCAGTGTTTCGTAAATCATCACTTTCTATTTGTACTTAAATGTCACACAGCTTTACACAACTTTTTGGAAACAGGCCTCTACAGCAAGAACATAAACGGAACGAGAGCTCCAAACTACAGACATTAGCAACTTTGAAAAAAAGAGTCTGAAAAGTCAGAAATCAAACTTCACCTACTCTGTCTAGAAGAAGCACAAATGAGCTGACTTAATGAAAACGTGCTTCTGTGGCAACACCACTGCCGTACAGTTGCAGTGATTAAAGAGAATTATGCAGAACCTGTAAGCCGAGCCTGCTGGTCTGATATTCTCTGCCAGACACAAATCTGGCAACACTCCTGCTGGAAGCAGAGTTAGTGTTAGAGGAAAATGCAGTGAAAAAAAACAAGACTTCACTGCACAAGACTAATGTATTTATTTAGTATTCTTATCTAATTATTCATAGAGAAGTCAGATGGACTGTATAATCATCAGGGCCATCATCTACTGTTCCTCTTCCTATCTTGTTATCTCCTTCCTGAGTGAAATCCAAGACAGGAATAGTTTGCTGTGTTTGACATGTTTGACAGCCAGGCCAATTATTGTTTGCCTTAATACTGAGGGTGTAAAAAAATTAACAATGTGTGAGTGTTGAATCCTTCCAGGAAAAAGGCAGAAGTGGTCCAAAAGTAGTGTTCCAATTTTAAAATATCTATTACCTCATCTCTTCCTTTTAAGCCTACAGATAAAAACTAATACTGCAGGATTGTGCAGAGAAACAGAAACATAAACCATGTAGCTTTGTTCAAGTCCACACCTTCACACACTTTTCTTTGCATTGTAAACATGTTGCTCCAGTGCCAACATGTTACTCCTACTTGTGTCAGTGTTGAATTTTAAATGAATATACTCCAGCACATCTTGGCATAATGAACATGTGTCAGTGTGTGCTGGTGTCTTTACCTGTAGATCCTGCCCTTTGCCTTTATTTTCTGTATTCCACCTGTTCCGTTGTGCTTAGGATGTTTTCAGGCCTCAACCTTTGAGCTTGTTCCTCAAGTTAATAATATCACAGTGTGCACAGGTGCAACAATATAAAAAAGAAGTAGGTGCTTGCTACACCCGATAGAAGGTAGAGAAGGCAATTATAATCTGTATGCATGGTTAATAACACTAAGCAGGCAGAAAGATGGGGACACAATTGCCACAATTGTTTGATGAAGTCCCACCCACTTTCTCTGCCAGGTTATGGGATCTAACTTCGAAAAAAAAAATGCATTAGGGTCAGTGCCACAAAGCATATTTTCTTATCCCATATAAATTGCCATCATTTACACATAGTGTTTATTAATTTACACGTACTATAACATAAATAATAAACAATATTTATGATATATATTGACACCAAAATGGCCACTACTTTGACAAATGTTACATTGTTCTTTGAGAATAAAGCAGTGAACAATGACTTCGCATACACAATGTCTTGTTGGTAATCTTTGTAATTTTTCACTGTCTGTCTCTTCTATTAACAGTGTTGCAACTAACAAAAACTAACTCTTAAAGCTATATTATATTGTAAAATTATCTTGTAAATGTACAAACATCATATTTTTAAATGTGGCATAATTCACTCGGGATCAAAAAATTGTTGGTCAGGCACCACTGATTGCAATAGAACCCCCCCCCCCATTTAGGTCCCATGTAACAAAATCAGAGGGGATGGGACCTAGGCTCTCTATTGCATTTAAGGATAAAATGGTCAGGGTGAGAGTGAAAATGCATGAAAAAGGAAGCTTGAAACATAAGGTGAGGCACAATCCCAGTATCAGTATATTATGTGGAAGTCCTTGATTATTTGGCACTGCCATAACCACTCCAGCCTCCTCCTCTTAATGCTTGGCCCTGTTATCCACCACTGGGCATCAGCATACACCTTCTGTTCTGGAGTAGATGCCTACTACTGATAAGTACTGGCTCATAACTACTATTAACGCCCATTCAGTTGACTAATGATGTCTGATTCGGATGGCTTAGACATATTGAAATGTTTGTCACAGGCTAACACCAGTCAATAACCACTGCTTTAAAATATAACCTCACAATATACAAAACAAAATATTTTTCGGTTTTGCTGTTTTTTTTCCTCACCACTTTACTCACTCTCCCCATTCAATCTTCTGTTACTCTCAACTACTACGCGTGTCCATTGAGAGAGGAGCTAAAGTCTGCAAACAAGTGATCACTTTTGCATAGTAACTCTAAAATCTAGGTGTCAAACTTGCGTCAACATGTGTTTCAATGATTCTAAAGTATTTCAACAATATCTGCAGAAGCTGTAATTTTTATCTCAAATGAACTAAAAGGATTATCAGTGTTAGAATTAATCTTCTGTATTGTAAGTGCATGTATTTTTGGCAGGCATGGGTAGTACTCATGCACATTTACGTACTTCTTTACATGCAGTACTTTAGTAGTTGTTTTCAAATAAATGTACTTTTGAGATTAGACATTTTGCAGAATACTTTTTACTCTTACTCAGTTAAATTTGCGACAGAAAAAATCTACTTATACTCAGTTAGATTTGGCTACATCTCAATGAGTAGGAGGAAATAATAGATATAATAATTGAAAAATAATTGAGGAAATAATTGAAATAATAGAAAAGACCAAAATAATCCATTGAATTACAAAAAGATCAAAAAAGATTAGCTCCATTTTTGGCCAAAATATTTTTCGTACAGTGAGTATTTCGTAGAGGGGAGCGTTCGTGCAGCGAGGTACCACTGTAATTTTTTATGAGGTACTGTTTGACTCAAGTACTTATGTTTATGAGTACTTCTACCTGAGTCACTATAATTCGAAAGTAACAGTACTTTTACTTGAGTGCTGTTTCTGTTTACGCCGTGCGCCGCTGTTTGTCGGATACAGAGTGGGGTTAGATACAGATACTGATGATAGTAAAAAGGTGGCTCTCATCATCAGTCTGCCCATATCCCTTTATTGCTAATTGAGGCAGTAAAGAGTGGAGGTCAAACAAGCAATAGACTGAATGGAGTGAGCGAGTGCCCCCTGCTGTAAACCTGAACTGGACCACCCAGCCTGCCTCCTTTATCAGACCAAAACCCAAGCCTGTGTTGCATTTTTAGCTTAAGGGACAAAGGCTTGTGCATGTGTTGGGTAAATTACAGCAGATAAACACACCCTCTGATGAATAAAAATGCCCACACTTCCAACGGACCTCTCTGCCGTGATTAATGCCTGCTGATAGGTGACGCGCATGTCATTTGTACCTTAATGCGTCACAGTCAAAGTCAGAGGCGGCGGTTTGAAACCATGATGCACCTTTCTCTGAACTTCATTGACTTGTCGATGCCATCTGGAATCACATGACATATTGAGTGATGTCTGTGGTTCAGCAGTTTGATTTAGCACCTGAGAGATAAAGATGTGTGTATGTGTGTGTATTGAGTTTGTGTGTGTGGGTGTGTGTGTTTATTGTTGATTATCAAGGCTGCTTCGTGAACCAGGAAACTGTAAACTGGTAATATGTCATATTCAAATGAGAGGGTTTTTAAAGGCTGATAGACTAAATACACATAATTTAGAGCGGTGAAAAGCTTTTATTATTTGTTCTCCTCATTAGTTGATGACACATAACTTTAAGACCCAAACTTTACATACATACAGTATGCATGTTACATTGTTCATTTTTTTCTTATTTCAATTATTTGGTTTGTTTATAGTCATTTTGTTTATTATTTTGTTCATTTCAGTGGATTTCCTATGTGATATTATTCATTTTGTTCATCTTTTTGATCATTTTGTTCAATTTTAGTCACTTGTAAATTATTTTTACTAAAGTTAATTATTTTTTTAACCATTTTGCTCTTTTTTTGTTCATATTTGTACCTTGTTTTGTCAGCTTATTTCAGTTTGTTGATCATTTTATGCAAGTTTGTTACTTTTCTTGACTGTTTTGTTCATTTTTTTCTTTTTAGGTTTTTTTGCTCATTTTTGTTAATTTCCATGATTTAATTTGTAAAATTTTGCCAATTTTGTCCTTTGCTTTACTTTGTTTTGTTAATTTTCTTAATTTTTTGTTTTCATTTTTGTTTATTTTCTTGACTATTTTGTTCATTTTTGTGTTTTTTTTCTTTGTGGATTGTTTTTTTAATTTATGCCAGTGTGTCAGTTCTTATGTGTATTTTTCCCTTTTTTTAGTCATACTGTTCTGATTATTTTGTTGTTCATTTTTGCTCATTGTCTTGATTACTTTGTTCATGTTTGCTAATATTTCTGAATTGTTTTGTTCATTTTTTTTTCTCATTTCCTTGGATACTTTGTTCATTTTTGTTACTTTTAGTGATTATTTTGCTCATTTGTACTAATTTCCTTGATTTACTTTCTTCATTGTTGCTACTTGTAAATTGTTTAGTTTATTTTTTCTCATTTTCTTGGGTGTTTTTTTTTTCATTTGTTGCTTCCCTTCATAAATGTATGCACCAAAGTGCCAGATTTTTTCATTAGCAATTCAGCAGGACACAGAAAATTGTGTTTAACATTCGAAACTTCCAGCTGGATCCATAAATGCCTGACTAAAACTGTCCCTCGAGATGTTCAAATGAAATCCTCACCATTATATCTTCACAGCAGACATTCTCAAGTACTATCAGTACTAACTTCAGCTGATACTGATAGATCTGTGTTTAATTCAGACCTTAAGTAGTCCATGAATGTAGTAGTCTGCACAGGCATATGGTGAAAACAGAAAAATCACATGCTAGCGCATCATTAGTATTGTTATTTTTTTTATCCTTGCAGCATCTTCAGCAACTTTGCGGTTAAGCTGCACCGTGTTTCTGTGTGTGTATCTGTGTGTAGGAGGAAGAGAGAGGAAGCCGGGAGTTGTGGGAGAGAGATACTGTCGCTTCTGACAGTCTTAAGAAGAGGGTGACTGACAGAGGTGAAATTGCTTGGGAAAGGATGTGAGGCAGCCTTCCCTTCCCCTTTCTCTCCCTCTCTCGCTCCACACTCACTTTCCTGCAGCCTCCTCTCATAGGACTGTGTACTGGTACTAACCTACTGGAAAGCCACCCTTCCTCCCCCTCTTCTCTGTTCAGTCTATTTCCCACGGGTAACTGTAGACTAGGGAGGGGGTGAAGTGAAATAAGGTGTTCTTTTTTTCTTATTATGTTTCCTCTTCCTCTGTCTGTGTATAGCCATGCATCAGGCCTTGGACACACTGAGTGACAGCACAAGCTCCACAACTGCCAACGACCTGGATCTCATCTTTCTCAAAGGCATAATGGAGAGTCCAGTGGTGAGACTGATTCACTTTTATTCACTATTACATCTCGTACTGTATTTTATATTGTGTGTAGGTGTATGTGTGAGATGTGCAGTGGGGAATGGTTGGAATTAAGGTTGCTTGATTTGGTTAAATAAAAAGTCAGTATTACAATTTGGGTCACCAGGGATTTTGGGCTCCATGAAAAGATATTTCATCAGGTCCCCATCTCAAGCCATGTACCCCTGTACGTTTACGGTTACCAAACCTCCGAACACAAGCAGTTCAAAGCTTTACACAACTTGTCCGTTGCCAGCTTGTAATTCTCTAGCTTCACTGTACAATACTTACAGTTAAGTACCGTATTTTTCGGATTAAACGTCGCAGTTTTTTGCAAAGTCTGGCGAGGGGACCGACAAATTTATATTTTGAATAAATTCGACTATATGGTGCTATAGCCGCTAGAGGAGACGAGCCGCAGCGCTGCTCAGGCGTGCACCCGCGACCTCGCGCCTGAGCCCTGTACAGACGCGACTTGTTCTCCAGAGCGACTAGTACACGTTTTTTCTTATTCATTATGCATTTTTTGGCTTGTGCAACTAAAATACCGGAGTGACTTTTAATCAAGAAAATACGGAATTTGAATTTTCAATGTTCTCCTTGATCACCTAGACAATTTTTAAATATCCCAGTATTGGTTAATAAAGTTCTAATTATTATTATTCTCATTATTATTAATGAATGCACCAATCAATCGTAACATCATGACCAATAATAATGTGCTAATAATGTCAATTATTTTATTACAATGGCACCAGTGAGTGGGTAGGATATAATGATGTCAAAACAACTGGGTCAAGGCATCTCCAAGACTGTGGGTCTTGTTTGGTGGTCCTGGTCCTGCAGTGGACAGAACCCCATGTGGAAGGAAGGACAACTGGATCTCAATCCAATTGAGTATCAAAGGCAACAAAATATTATTACTACATAGTGTTGTGTAGATTCCCCCTTTTGATGCCAGAGCAGCTCTGACTCAAGGCATGAGGTCTACCAGACTTCTGAAAGCTGCCGTAATAACTGATAGTACATTATACGTGATACATTGTAGTGACACGTACTTCAAATCCTGTAAATTGTGAGCTTGGTCCTTCAGGAATCTAAGCTGTTTTAACAACACAATTTATAAATACTCAATTGAAATTCGGGTAATTCCGGATCATCCCTAGACCACTTTTGTTGGGGTACTATCCACTGCGGACCGGAACACCCAACAACATCTTTATGTTTGGAGATGCAGTGAACCAGTTGTGTACTATCACAATTTGGTCTTTGTCAAAGTTGGTTTGATTCTTACCTAGTTAGGACAATTTGCTGCTTTCGAGGGCTATACAGTAAGTTCACTTTCTGCCTAATACATCCACCCACTGTTAAAAGCTACTAGGATGATATAATCTACATTATGACCACTTCACTAGTTAGTGGTCATAATGTTATGGCTGATCGGTGTATAACAGTATGCAGACATGATGCATGAAATGTTCTGCATGTTATAGAACTACTACTGCTGTTGCAAGACTGGTGTCTTATTTTCTAAGAACAAGCAAGAGGCTATTTTGACAGCTACTGTACATGTGGTTGAATTGTAATCAAAAATGCATATATACTTACATTAATGACTCAGATGAATGGGTTTTACAGTGGACACACCTGTCTAATTCCACTGTGGTAATGAAATGACCCTGACAAGTGCATCTTATTTGACACCGTTAGAGGAAAATTGCATTGCTGGTGCATAAAATCTCATAAAGTGCTGTTTTCATTGCAAAACAAATAGTCTTATTTATACTGTGCTTTATCCTACATATAAAATCAAATCCATATTATCAACACGCATTGATAGCTTACATAGACAAAATGAGAAGTCACTGAATCAACCAAACCAAACTTATTATTTACAATGACACGACTGTTGTCTCCCCCAGAGACAGAAGTCATTACCCTCAGAACTTTATAAATGTTTAACTTTATATAAGCTACATTAACTACAGGCTGTAAGCACATCTGAAAAACAAAATGACACTTGTAATCTGAGACCAGATATGTAAATAAATCATTTCAGCTTGTGCTCATTTGGATCTCATCTAATGAGCTTTGTGTTGAATAAAAGTCCTGATCACCTCTGTAATGTTCAAGTCACTGTAACGCTTTCAGAAGAAGCATGGGAAACATTTTGAAAAGAATGAAATTGATTTTGTAGATCTCAACTGACTTTTAAAGCCCCCTTAAACACAACTCAATTTAGAGCTAAAGTCTGACTGCATGACTCTACAGTTTAATAGTAATTTTGACTTCAATTGTACAAAAAGAGAAAAATACACAAACCAGTTGAGACTTTCTACTTGCATTTTTTACACAGGACCTATCACTATGGAACTGACATTGTGTTGTTTTCCATCTCTGCAAAGTAGATCACACTGAATCCTACTAGATCTGCTACAGTAGATTATGTTATTGCACAGGTTCATATTGCCATGACAATTGTGATGCCAAGAGTCATGCTGCCCTATTTAGAACATAGGATAAGTATGTGCAGAGGTAGCAAGAGTCCACACATTCCTTAGTAGTATTCAACTTTACTGAAGTAAAAGTACAAAATAAAAAGTATTTCCGCAAGTCTTTCTGGCCGTTTCTATGCTGAACCTCATGCACAGGCCCTTAGTCTTCGGCCCCTGAACATCTATGATGCAAAATAAAAGTAACCAATACTGCATACTACATTTTCAGACATTTGCAAGCATTTTACAGCCTCAATACAGATATTGAAAAATCACCATGCTATTTGGAAATACGTCTCAGCTGTCAATAATTAGTCTTAAAGATGGATCATGTACAATTTTCTCCTGACATTTCTGTTCCATTCCATATAGTTAGATGAGAATGTGATAAATGAAATAAACTACAAACATAAAAGTTACTTGCATTAATTTGAATACTAATTAGAATATGAGCTTCATAATTAAATTTTTATACATTTAACGCCAACATTTTAAATTAGCATTTCTCCTGTAATGTCATGCTCCACCACAATACTTTTCCATTTTTCCATTTACATGCACTTTATAGGCTTCATTAAAATATTAGAAATGATAAATTTATAGCCATTACATTGGAAATACATTTCAGCCAGCAATAATTACCTTTAAAATGAAACAAATATTTACCTATCCATATTTCCCTCTGAATCCATTATTTTTGTATTTGTTTAAGATGCAAATTAAAGAAGCATTTACTTTTTATGACAATGTTGTGTGGTACAGATTGTGCTTCCTTTCATTAGGTGCTCATCGTTGTCATTATTAATTTGTTATTTCACATTCATTTAAGTAATTTCCTCAGTCTCTTCAGCATATGGTCCCTGTTATTAGAACTAAATTAGCTTATAGTCGATTTTACAGGATTTCTGTGGCACTTTGTAACAAATTCATTCCCCTCATTTTCTGGTCCCTTTTAACTTTAATACTGAATATTAATAATTATGTACTTAATACTTTTATACCTTTCTGGCAAATGTTTAGTGCAACACAGATGTATCTTTGCTTTAATTGTCCTGTCAGAGTTTTCACTATCCCCCCACCTGTCCGTCTGTTTTAACAATCTGCAGCTTTTATTTACCCTGTTATAAGAATACTGTACTTCCCCTCGAGAAGTCTGACAAATTGACAAGTCCAGGTGGAGGAGCAGCTCTTAATCAGCCCAGAATTTATAAATGAAGAGAGCAGTTGTTCGTTGTTTGACATTTTAAAAATAACTTTGGTTGGATGTTGTAGCTAAGGGGTTTATTTGATGTTTTTATTATTATTATTATTATTATTATTATTATTATTGAATTTAGAGCAACTGAACTGCAGACTCTTCACTTCCAATAGTCTGTTACATTAAGGGTGCATAAAGCAGCTACGAGTGCAGTCAGAGTCACCCTGTTGTGACGGGATAGGATTTGACATGATTTGATTCAATACGCTGGTTCCATGTGATGCAGAAAGAATATGATTTTGGACGATAGCGGGACCCACCCCCTCCTGCTGAGCCCTCGGACTTAAATTCAGGAAAAAAATGTATTACAGTCAATGCAGAGATACAGTACATTGTTTTTCAATTTTTCATCCCATATGAATATTCATTTACATGTATAATCGCTGTAAGTTTAAAGGCCTTTGGACATGGTCATGGACTTGTACACTCAGCAGTGTAGTTCACTGTTTCATTGGTTAGAAAAGACTGTGTGCTGCTTTCTATATTTGAGCAATATAATATCTAGGGTTGGGTTTGTTTGGGATTTTCCCAGTACCGGTGCTAAAATGGTACTTGAATTGATACCTTTAAGAGAAAAAAAAAGATTTAAAAAGTAAGACGAAAATACTTCATACTGACAACATTTTTAATGGCTTCATATTAACTCTTAAATTAACTCTTCAATAAAAAAATATTACTAACAAATTCATATAATGAGAAAATCCAACTAGAATAAATTATTTGTTCTAACCTGTGCAAACACTCTCTGTGGTGTTGTCATTGTATTCATCCATGTCAGTCTCAAGCCACAGCGTTTCTGTGCTTTAGCCCGATGTCCTTTTCACTTGCTTCAATGTTTCCATCTTTGTACACAAGCCCTTTCAAACCCTTCACGCACATTGTGGTGGTGCTTGCTTCTGTTAGTGCAGCCTATTGTTGCTGTTTCCAACCACCAGAGGGCAGTAATTCTGATATGGGGCAATCTGAACTTTCTGGGGACATGTGTCGCCATGGTAACTATCATGGAATTCAACATCTGACATACACTGAGAGAGGCTTGACTTGTCAAGGTGAACTTTTTTCTATGGACATGTGTTTCCATGGTAACTATTCATGGAACTTAACACCTTGATGATGCTCTGAGAGAGGATTTTTGACTTTCCTATCAGAACTGATACGACACAATGCATCCATTGATCATATGTACACTTACATACGCACCCCCAACTCTCTCTGACCTTGCTTTGTCAATGTTTTGTTAATGTTCATGTAGGAACATGTCTGCTAACTGTGCATATGAGTTTTTTTTCTATGTGACCATAATTTTGTTTCCAAAGGAGCTTTATTCTGGAAAGTGTTTTTTTTTACTCTCCTTCCTATTGTATACTACCCCCCCATACACCCCCCCCCCCACACA
>JAQQAE010015070.1:0-12172 GCA_029823295.1 Pseudamia nigra
CATGTCCAAACCATCTCAATCTAGCCTCTCTGACTTTGTCTCCAAAACATCTGAACAGCCATATATGTATCTGAATATCTGAATCTGTATTGTTTAAGAGTGTCTCTGTGTGAAAGTGGCTCTAGTTGTGTGACTTTTTGAAAACATTTCATCATCACATTGAGAGGAAGACAACAGCAAGGTCACCAGCAAACAATGAAAACTTACTTATAGACGAGCAGAAGCAGTGTTGTTTGGAAGAAATGCCTTCTGATGTAGTGATCATAGAGAAGAGGTCATGAACATTAAATTGAACAATACAACTACTAAATTCACAAAAATTACTGAAAATGAACTAAAATAATAAAAAATGTGAACAAAATAATCAAGAAAATGAACAAAAATGTAAAAAATGAACAAAATTGAACAAAACAAAGTTATGTTAAACACGCAATGACAGAATTAAAAAACGTAGAAAATGAAATGAACAGTAAATACAAAAATTAATTAGATAAATTACTGTAACAAAAAGGAACAAAATAAACAAAACAAATGGAAAGTAACAAAATTATCAAAAACAGGCAAAATTATCAAGAAATTGACCAGATAAAACAACACTGATAAGACAATAATGTAACAAAAACTGAACAAAATTCTAAACCAAATGAACAAACAAATTGAGAAAATAATCTCAAACTAATAAATTAATTAATATCTTAATACAAAACTGAGGAAAATGATAATCAAAATGAACATAAATGAGCAATACAATTGAGAAGACTATCAAAAATGAAAATAAATTGTCAAAATAATTGACAGAAATGTAAAAGATAACAAGTAAAATTTGCAAAAATGGGCATAAACTGCAAAGAAATGGAAATGAAAATCATACAAAATGAACAAAATATTTGAGAAAATTATCAAATCTGAAAAAAATAATTAAGAAAATGAATAATGTAATAAAATAAATGAATACAAATTAACATAATAGGTGGAAGAAATATTTTAAAATGCGAAAAAATAAATAAAGAAAATGAAAAAATTAACAAGATAATAAACTTGTATAACAAAAATTAATAACATTTTTGAGGAATTGTGAAAAATAAATAATAATAACAATGATAAAAATGAACAGCGTAATGAACAAATCAAACAAACGAGATCAAAAACGAAACAAAATAACAAAAAAAAAAACGAATGGGATTGAATATCTGAGAAAATTTTTAAAAAAACGAACAGATGAGTGGAGAAAGTTAAGAAAGTAATAAACTCATGTAAAAAAATGAATTCAAAACCGAACAGAATACTAAGCAAAACCGAAGGCAACTGACTGACAAATAACTCCAAGTTTATTAAAGGAATGTTCAAATGGATTTTAACCAATAGAAAATGCCACAAAGTGATCAAACTGTCATTCATGTGACATTATTTATCGGACATAAAACAGCGTCAGCGTAAACAGTCTGTCAGCATGAAGACAGCAAACTGATGTCAAGTGTCAAATAAAGGCTCATACCTCATATTATCAGTGGAAACTGCCGGTGTGTCCTCCGGTGTGTCCGGTGAAGCGGCGTGTGCTGAAATGTGTCGGTTCTCACTGACACTTGGAGACACAGAGCAGCGTTAAAGGGCGGCGCTCAAAGTCCCACGCAGCCCACGCACACCGCTGCCGAGGCTGCACTTCAGTCCACACACACTTCAAACACACAGTCTGCAGCAGGGCTCTGCGACCTTTTCAACCTAAAGAGCCATTTGTGGACAGAAAAATAATAGTAATAATAATAAAATGTATGTGTCAAGAGCCGCAAAAAATATCTGAACCATGTAAGGAGGACATTTAAAAACCTATTTGGTTATTATTTTGTTCGTTTCGGTTCATCTTGTTGGTTCTTTTGTTCGTCTTTGTTCCCTTTTTCACCTTGATTATTCCATTCGTTTTACTGATTAGTTTGTTCATTCCTTCATCGCTTTGGAGATTTTGTGTTGATTTTCCCCATTAGACATGTTCATTTTTAATAATTTTGTGGATGATTTTGGTCACTTTTGTGACATTTGTTCAATATTTTGGCATTTTATTGAATATGTTGTTAGTTTTCATTATTTTAATTTAACAAAAATTATTAATTGTCATTTCTGTAATATTTCCTGATTGTTTTGTTTGTTTTGTGGGTAATCTAGTTCATTATTTTGCTTTTTTTGTAATTAGGTGCCATTTGTTGATTTAGTGCTTACTGTTAATTTTGATTTATTATACAGTAATGTGTTACTTCCATCAGTGGTCAAAGCCACAGGAGCCACTGGGGAGGGGCTAAAGAGCCACATGTGGCTCTAGAGCTGCAGGTTGCAGACCCCTAATCTACAGGCTCTGTCGCTGTGGGAGCCTGCTGTTTCACCACACAGTACTTAAGGATGTACTGCTCAACTGTCCTCTAGTATTCCTGTAGTTAATCTGGATTTGACAGGGGATTGAGGTCTTTTTCAAGATGGGAGTATTGGGGTATGGGTGTATAGTGGAGAGCTCCATTGGTATTTGTGTCAGTCTGAACATTCAACTCTGTATCTCCAAAGTCCCTGGACCCAAACTAATCAAACTTAAGGGTTACTATGGCAACCACCACCCAATTTGTACATTAATTAGGTCACAACATTAATAAATAAGAAAAAAAACTATTGTACTATCGCTGGAGGCACCAGATTTTGGTATGGTATAGATTAGACTCCAGCACACCTTTCACTGGTCACATGACCTTGATTTTGACCTTGAAGATAAGTAGGGTCTGAAATTGATGCACTTTGACCAACATATATTTCTAGTCATATAGATAAAAATGTCTATAGCCATGCCTCACAGGTAGAAGGTCCTGGGTTTGATCCCAACAGCAGGCAGCAGGGTCTTTCTGTGTGGAGTCCGCATGTTCTCCCTGTGTCTGCGTGGGTTCTCCCCAAGGTACTCTGGCTTCCTCCCACAACCAAAAACATGCACTAGGGGCTATATTGGTCACTCTAAATTGACCATAGGTATGAATGTGAGTGTGAATGGTTGTTTGTCTCAATATGCCAGCCCTGCGATGAACTGGCGTCTCACCCAGGGTGTACCCCGCTTTTGCCTTAAGTCAGCTAGAACAGGCTCCATCACCCCTGACCCTTGCGAGGATTAAGGGGTAGAAAATGGATGGATGGATGGATGGATGGATGGATATTTGAACCAGTTGTTGTAAAAACAAAGATCCTCTCTGGTTCAAGTGGATGCTCCAAAAAAGAGGCCACTATTCTGGTCAGATGGAAAACACACCTACTTCAAAACAGTATAACAGTCAGGATATTAACAAGGCTCTAGATATCATTACCATCATAGCTTAATTGCCTAGGTTATATTTTATGGTTTGGGGGCTGCTAAGACACAGTGAATCAGCAGGGTTAGGAGATTAGAGTTAGGTAGGTACCAGAAGTTGGCCAAAATATGACTTCAGCAATTATGCTATGAGGTTAACAATATGTAAAAATATCCAAAAACGTAACCTCATCAGGACAGTGTTTGAAGGAATGAAAGAGAAGTGATGAGTTCACACAGAAAATAGGTGTAAGATTCTTTCTCAAAAACCAGAAAGAATCTTTCTAGTATTGAGGGTTTTGTCTTTTTTTTTTTTTTTTTTTTAAAGGAATATTACTGCTCATGGAGACGTAGTCACTGTTGCCAGATAATGTTCCTATTTGTAGATAATGTTGCCCTCTGTACGATCAATAATGTTACATGTACAATCATTGGTCATTGAGCAATACCCTGTATTAGTATCGGTGGCTATAATTCGATCAGACCTGCCTTTCCTAATTCTAGGGCTATTCAGTTTGCGGTCATTTTTGTTCTTTCTTATGATAATTAACCTCTATATTGAAAAGGTTAAAGAACATTAAAATGCCACATTGTATCATTTTTTGACAATTGAGATGAAAAAACTGAAAATATAATACAACAATATTCATCGTCTGGTAAGTTATCTGCACCCTTTTCATGTGGCAACACTGAATTGACTATACAACCACAAATTACACTGACGTAAGATTTATAAAACTTTAATCTGCTCCCAAAAAGGACTCTATTGTTCAGGACTTCAAAAGTTCACAAGGCATCAAATGAATAAGTATATAAATAAAGCTCTTAAATAGACACATCATACTAAATCAGAGTGTACCATGAGGGAAGCTGGCTGATACACTGGTCTTTTTCATGTGAAATTCCTGATTCTGTCTGAAGCCACACACCCCCAGACCTTAGTTTAGAAAACATTTAGTCAACGTTTAATATTTTACAAGGTGTCAGCAGAAACACTAGTGAAGCTGTACACTGTCAACACCACTGAGCAAACACAGAACGTGTAAAATACATGCAGCGCTCGTGATGGTGCACTATGAATGGAAATGGCGCCATCTGGTGGAGAAAACCTGCTCGTTTACTTCTAACTCGAAGCTCAATGCAGAGAGTGAGGCTACATTCATAAAGCCAGCCTCAGTGCTCCATTCAGATAGCCCAAAGAAGGTGTTTCTGGATCTAGTTTTCCTCTTTCCTCCATGTGGCGATGTCCACTAGAGAATTCAATTTTATTTTATTTGTATAGTGCCAATCATAATCGAAGATTATCTCTAGGAGCTTCACAATTCAAGACTCGTGTCTGTTTTTAATGCAGTGCCCCCGAAGGGTCCCAACGACATGATACCAGCAGCAGATCTGAGTCACATACGAGTGAATAGATCAGATTTGAGCCACTTTGGCCTATAGTGTGAACTTAGCATAAAGGCTAGATTGTTATAATATCTCATAGTGCTGTTTACTTGAGTAGAAACACTGCACTTCATTTCCTGTGAAAGCTGCAAATTCAAAGTACTCTTCTTTTACTATGTACATTTTTGAAATTTTATACCACTTTGCAGATTAACAGAGTTTCTGAATTTGATTACATCATAGTATGAGGAGAATAATGGATATACCGTAGACCTACACTATTTGTGTTAATGATATGCATGTAATTGGATTAAACAAAAAGCTTTTTAGGTTAAGATGCACCAGTGTCGTTTAATAAGTTCAACTTTTTAATGTAATTTCTTAGAACTTCACTTGAAAGGTAGGTATTAGATATTGTAATGAAAGAGGTGTAACAACAGGTAAATATACAGCACAGTGCAAAAGTTCTAGTCCACCTTGGGTTTAGAGTCTCAACAAACTATCGTGACCATACACATGCACAATAGAACCAGAATACACAGGAAATACAGAAACACACGTTTCACAGTCAAGTTTCAAGAATCAAGTGTCACATCCCTTTGAGCTAAAATATTTTGAACTGTTTGGCTCAGAAAATACCAGCTCTATCTCAAACCAGGTTTCGTGAGCTCCACAAGTCAAATGATTCTTATTGTTTTGGGTTACTATTTCCCACAGGAAGGGATGTCACACACTAAATATGGAGCTTTGCCTGTTTAAGCCATTTAGTTCTGTTTTCTATGTGTTTGTACTGTGCACATTTTCTGTATTTTTATTTACAATGCAACAAAAACAACAAAGTAAAAATGGAAATTTGCAAGTACTGCTCCCATAATAACTTTAGCATGATGTTAATTCATTCTTGCATATGGTCATTACAAATAAAGACAAGACAACATACCCAAGGTGACCTAAGATTTTTGCACTGCACTGTATATTATCCCAAAAACTACCAAGAAAGCATAACGATCCTCAGATTAGATTTTATTTTCACTGTTGAATCTGCAAGTTATTTATTTAGTCTAAGCTTGTTCTTTGCAATAACTGTAAAGATGCTGAAACGGTCTATCTTCTTGGAATTATTCCTTATTTGACCAGTAAATGAGCACTTCAGCAGCTTTCTGAAACAAATCTCAACTGTCTTTTCAGGCTGGCATTTTTTTTCTTCTTGATCATGGCGCTTGTGATCAGTGTTCAAGCAAACACTGAACTTTAAAGTGAAAATTACGCAATTAATGATATTGTTGGTGAGGTGTACTTCATTTTATTTCAGGGTCATAGGTGCAAGTAAAATAAAGCACAGAGTCATTAATTACTGTTTATTCTTTAAGACATTCGTTTGCTTGTTATTATCCTGCTCAATAGGACGTTTTACCCGGGGCTATTTTTACCGTGTGTTGCGTCAGGTCCAGAGGCTGATGCTGATCAGCTGTGGATGTGACGCTGTGTTTTTTTTTTTTTTTCCTCAGCATCGCCACACCCTCCTCACAGTGCAGCAGCAGCAGCAGCAGCAGCAGCATCATGATGTGGCCAGTAGTCATGCTTGTATTTCTTCTTCCAGCCCCCGGACTGGGCATCGTACCTGAAATAGTGGATTCTGGCCTCGGTCACATCCTGCTGGAGAATCAGGCTCCGGGACAAACAGAAGCGGTGTTTGTGGAGGTGCAGCAGGAGGACACGCAGCAGAAGCCGGAGGATGCGTCTGTCCAAGTAGGCTGCCAGTGGCACCTCTCACTCAGCAAATGAGCCTTTAACATGACTCAGCAATATTTAACTGACTGCTTTTTACACTCTCTGATTTAGCACCTGTTCTGCCAGAATGTTCTGACATGAATCATATTTATTTTTTCATATGTTGGTATTTGTGCATCTCTAACCGTAAATATGCCAACAAACTTCATTCCCAACTGATTTTGTGAATTACATAGTTCAACGTTCTTGACTGTTGCTTTTTTTCTTTTATTACTAATTTTGTTTGTTTTATTGATTATTTCATTACTTTTTATTTGTCATGTTTATTGTATTGTTGATTTTTACTCTTTTTTGTCAGTGTTTGCTCATTTTGTTTAGTTCTTTGGGGGTTTTTTTTTTGCATATTTTGTTGATTTTTTAATATTTTGATCATTCTATCCATTAGTTTTGCTCCTTTTTGTTTTACTTTTTGGATTTGGGCAATATTTTTTCATTATTTGTCCATTTTGTTTTTCAGCTTGTTTATGTTGTGCATTTTTGTCCACTTTATTAATACTTTTTCTTTTTTTCCATTCTTTTCAAGTTGTTCCTTTATCATTCATTTGTGTTAATTTTCTTGATTATTTAGTGCATTTTTTGTTCATTTTCTTGATGTTTTTTCATTTATGTTAATTTTCTGGATTAATTGCTCATTTTCTTCACTACATTTTTCATTTATCACTTTGTTTATTTTCTTGAGCATTCTATGCTCCTTTTTGTCCATTTTATTTATTATTTCTTTACTTTTTATTTGTAGTGTTTATTATATTGTTGATCTATGTTTGTCTTCTTGCTTCATTTGTTCATTGTTTTCAGTCTTTAATAATATTTTGGGGTATTGTTTTGTTGTTTTTTGTTCATTTTGTTTTGGTTTTTAATTACTTCTTGCATATTTTCTTAATTCTTGGATCAATTTCTCCATCATTTTGTTCCTTTTTATTATTTTTTTGAGAAGAGGGAAGAGATGGGCACCACTGCTTATTAATAATCTGTGAAAATGTGTACGAATCCAACTAGAGAAATGACAGTGTGACTCACAGCCCTGACCTCGGAAACCTTCACAATGAAACTGGTAGTGAACGTGTGACTGAACCTGAACCTCCATCAATAGACCAGGTCTGTAAATAAACACTACACAAAACTGAGACTTGCATGTTTCTCTTTTTAAATGAGATATAACAGATGTGTCACCTTCACACAGGAAACAAACAATGTGACTTCTACAGATGACCGGATTAGTGACCTGGAAAACGATATCGATCATGTGAGTTTATTCTGCATCAAACTAGAATGTCATCATTTTGAGAGCATCTTATGCCGACTTTACATAATGTATATAAATGAATTGAACAGAAATGGTGGACCGAGTGCATTTCATCACTTAGTTTGGCTATAATCATGTAGCAAGATGAAACGATGATACACACGGCTGATTTGTCCAAAATGATGAGATCTCTGCTGGGTTGTGCATGTAGGTGAAATAAAAGACAACCCTCTTTTATATGGAGCATTGTTAAAACCATCAGAACAACTTTAGTAAAATTAGTAAAAACTATGATTCAGAAATGCTGTTGTCCTTTTTGGGCTGTAGCTCATTTAAAATGGTCAGAGGCAAAATGGAAAACTGTTCTGTGGTCAGATGAATGCCTCAGACCATTTTAAATGAGCTATGGTCCAGAGAAGACAGCGGCGTGTCTGGATTGTGTCCAAATATGGCTTCTTCTTTTCATGATACAGCTTTATCTTGTATTTGTGGATTCATAGACAGTGATTTCTGGAAGTGTTCCTGAGCCCATGCAGTGATTTCCATTAGAGAATCATATCTATTTTGATGCAGTGCTGTCTGAGGGCCCGAAGATCACAAGCATTTAGTGTTGACCTTCGGCCTTTCTCCAAATCTTTTGATGGCATTATACACTGAACTGTAGATGGTGGTATCTTCAAAGTCTTCACAATTTTACATAGAGAAAGATTTTTCTGAAATTGTTCCACAATTTTAGATGCAATTTTTTGCAGATTAGTGAACCTCTGCCCATCTTTACATCGGAGAGGCTCTGCATCTTAAATGCTCTTTTTGTTAGCAGTTAACCTAATTAGCTGTCAAATGCTGCTCAAGTTGTTTTTTTATTTGTGCCAATTATTTTTCCAGCCTTTTGTTTCTCTTATGTCAACTTTTTTGAGATGTGTTGCTGCCATCAAATTCAAAAGGAACTACTATTTTCCATGAAATAATAAAATGACTCAGTTTCAACATTTGATACGTTGTTTAAGTTCTATTAGGAATAAAATTTGGGTTTATGAGATATGCAAATCTTTGTATTCTGTTTTTATTCACGTTTTACACAATGTCCCAACTGCACTGGAATTGGGGTTGTATGTCACAGATTTTATATAAATCCCAAATCCACCAAAAGATGGATTTTCACTGTATGGGACATTCAAAATACCTGCAGCTCAGTGATGCTGTGGGTAAATGGATCCCTCACAAGACACAAGATTTTATTCCTGTATATAGAATAAAAATGTTTGTATAGTTTCTAGTCAGATTTACGCAGTAAAGTAGACAGATAGATTGGGTGATTAGGTTTAGGTCTGCAGTAGGTTTTAACTCCTGGATGTAAGTAGAACAGTTGACTATGGACACCTGGGGACAAATAGCATCTGCCATCACTTTTACAAAGAGACAACAGCCTGACCCAGTTTGAACTAAAATAACTCTGTATAAAACAAATAACTGAGTCTCACTGTTCGGCTTTAAATCACCCTTTGCAGCTACTAAACATTTAATAATTCTTTACCCTACATCTTTGAATGTGCACAAATCCAAACATTCTTGGCCTTAGTACATTAACCCAACATGCAAAGTTGGGTTATAGTACAGGTTATAGTGGTCATACACATGCATCAGGAATGAGTTCTGTGTTGGTTTAAGACATGGGAATTGCTGTAATCCTTCATTTCTGACCTCTTTAGGGGTGCATCACTGCTGAGGATTGTGGGAAGGGAAGGTACTGCTTCAGTGAAACACACAGTTCCACATGTCTGCCCTGCAAAGCCATCGATGTGGTAGGTGATATACCAAGTCATAAGTGTCAAACTAAAATCAGGTTTTTCTCCAGAGCCACATTTTGATCAATCTTATCATCTCTACTAAACATTGTACAGACACTAGGTGTACATTTCAAGGGGCTATGTGGGTGGGGTGTTCATAAAATGTGCATTTGTTGTCCCAATAAAACACTTCCAAAATATGAATTTCTGCTTTTTACCACTAATTTTTATATTTGGATTGCAGGTAACTTTTTGGTGTGGTTTATACAAATAATAATTGTCTTAATTTTTTGTTCTTGGTTGTTCTTGGTTTTTACATTGATTTCGTTAGTATATTTTTTTAAAAGCACAAATTGATCCATTAACATTTTACCAGAACATAGAAGATTAATCTTTTAACACTGTAATTTCCAGGATGATCCAGAGATGCCTGACATCACCTCACATGCCTGACATCAATGGCATCACCTCACATGTTGATGCGATAGTTAACTAATTTACTCTCTACTGAGTAAGAACTCGATTTTTCTACAAGACAAACAGTATAAACTGCCCACATATGCAATCTTGGTAAAATGTTTAGTTATTTTAGTTACATTTTCAGTGAGGCATTTCTTGATCCTTGTGAAAATTTTGAGAATTCATCACTTAATTCACTGTGTTCTGATCATTTTTAGTGCATCAGTTTGTGACTTTTCTGCTTACATTTATGAATGAGACCCAAAAAAAAGGAAAATAAGCAACAAAATGAAGAAATCTGCAGAAATAAAAAAAATAATATAGCAACAAAAAAGGAAATAAATTGCTTAGAAAATAAACAAAAATTAGAAGTTCATTAACAGAGATGAATAAAAAAGCATCACATAGAATGAAAATGGACAAAACGCAAAAAAAAGAAGAAAGTTTAAAAATGTCAAAATAATCAAGTAAATAAACACAATAATCAAAATAATAAGTAAAATGACCAATGATGAACAAAATCATAAAATGAAAAATACTGGACAGAGTTGAGAAAAGGAACTAAATTATCCCCAAAAATAAAGACAAAATTTTGAATTTAGAATGGAATAGAACTTAATTGTCACTGTTACAAGAACAATGAAAATTGGTTTAGCTGCTTTGTTTCCTTAGCAGCAAAGACTTCAAGTACAACAAGAGAAAACTGAATAAAAATAAGAAGAAAACTGTATAAGAAATATGTACAAAGAATCACACACAATTATCCTGAAAATATTTACTATGTACAAAACTGCAAGGGAATACTAAAATATGTAAAAAGTCAAATCTTTGGAAAGAAATATGTACAACAAAATTAAAAGCAAGTAACGATAAAATGAACAATGTGATCAGAAAAGGAAAGAAAAATCACTAAAATGCCATTTCAGGGTTTTTGTAGCGGTCCAAGTTTACAAAACTGACCATCAAAAAGTGTGATCCATAATAATTGAGAAAAATAGACAAAAATTAAACAAATGATCCAACAGTGAACAAAGATAAGAAGCTGTGAAAACAGCAAATCCCCTGCCCACTTTTGAAATTGATCATGACCTTTTTCTTTGAAGGTCATAGCACATTTGGAATCAGTAATCAGATATTTTCAATGTACATAGCTAGAAATGTATGTAGGTTTAAGGCCAAGGTCATTTGATGAACAGGAGGTGCGCGGGAGTCTAATCTATCACATAAAAATTTGGCAATCTAATGAATATGCAAATGTAGAGGTGGATGCCCTTCTACCACCAAATAAAAATAAACAAAAAAAAAACTACCCTCACTACCCATGTACCAAGTTTAGTCAGTTCAGGTCCAGGACTTTAACAGAGCTAAATGTTCAGATGGACATACACACATACATCCCGGCAGCTGAGGTTTCACTCTGACTGCATTGCAGTGTGTCTACAGGTGTAATCGGAGCGTGTTGTTTGTGAGCCCCATGTCCTATGAGCTTCATATGTAAAAGCAGCACGTGTCCAGCTGTGTGCTCCCATAGACACAGACAGAACAGAAGGAGTATGAGCCGTAATGAGATCCTGCTCTGCTACGGGCTGACCCGCTGGCTTCACTTAATGCTGATCCGTTTATTACTGCTGATTCAGTAAAGTCTCTGGATGAGTGGGTCCCAACGAGGCAGAGGAAAAAGCAAAGGGAATGGATGGAGATACTGGCAGAGAGTCAAATAAAGACACAGTGGATGGGGAATTTCTGCACAGAGGAAGAGGAGGGACGGAGCTGTGTCTCATCAAAACTAAGAGCTGGGCAAAAATGTTCTCTATCAATTGATATTGGTAAATATCACAATAAAGATCCAGTCAGTATTTTATTCAATTTTCATGGCTGAGTTTTGGTTCTGAGTTAAAGTTGGAAAAAAAAGGTAATTATTTGTGGTTTTGATGTATTTGTAAAAGATGCAAAAAGTCAGAAACAACATGAAATACAATGACATGATGACCCTAATCCTAACCTATGATACACTATTTGCAAAGATGTCAAAAATAGCCCTATCTCTCAAAGTTAAAGAAAGTGAAAAAGTGATCCAGAATTTGCATCTCCAACATCTAATTATTAGATGTTGGAGATGCAAACTTTTTTCACCGAGGGCCACATACATAAAAATATAGAAGGGGCTGGGCCGCTTACTAGAAATTATGCATATAG
>JAQQAE010015071.1:1642-12172 GCA_029823295.1 Pseudamia nigra
CACCTTAGGTTTACTTTTCGTGTGAGCCCCCCCCCCACCCCCCATATACTGTATATTTTAATGTTTTCACTTTGCTCCTTTGGGTCCACTTTATTTATTTCATCATTGCCTTCTGATTTTTGTGCCCCAATCACACTCTCCTATGTCTTTCTTCTGTCTGCATCTCCTGTTTAATTCACCATTGGTTTTAATAGAAGCTGTTGAATGGGAGCTGTGATTCTTACCTGGTGTCATAGATGGCATACAGCTTTTTGTTCCCATCAACAGCATTCCTGCAAGACAAGAATAAGGAATTATTGTAAAACAGAATTTTTCATCGTACCGCTGTAATGTACACTTGTACTTATAGTTCACTGTAGCATCTTTTTAAATATGAACAGAGGTTCCTCTCCATAACTTAGACTGAAGTGTGCTGATCCTAATTGCGCAGAATGATGAACTATGTTTTGTTTTGCGTCAGTGGCAGACGTGTGAAATATTGTCTCCGCCTGCAATCTGGACTGTGATTCTGCAGGTTTGTGTCCCACTTAAGTCAAACCCACAACAAAGTGCACCATGACAAAGGAAAAAACAACAGAAGGCTCCATTTACCCTGAATGATCTACTTTAGTAATTAAACATATTGTAACAAGCAAATTAAACACTACAGGCATTTCTTTGAAACACTATTATGAATTGCTTCATATTTTTGCCATTTATCTAGATGGATGCGAAAGTAAGTACTCAGATCCTTTACATAAGCAAAAGCACTAATACAACACTGGGAATATTGTCCTTCAAGTAAAAGTATATAAGTATTATCAGCAAAATGAATTTAAACTGTGACAAGTATTAATGCATTCACTCCATCCATCCTCCATTTATCTTCTAACATGCCAAAAATCAAAATGGTGCTCTGCCAAGGATTTTCTTTAGAAATTTAGCCAAACCTTTGAAACATATAGACACTTGGATTCTCTCTGTAATACCTTCTAATGAACTTATTTCTATTCTCCTCAAAAAAAGGGGGCAAACAAGCACATAATGACACTCTTGATCCTCAGTCAAAGTATACAGTGTTGAGGATAACATGGTCAAATATTGCTCAAAAATAAACTCATTTTTAACATTTTCATGCCGTCTCTGTAATTCCATATCAGTCTACATTAATCACTGAATTTAAACACTAAGGGTTTGTGCCTCCATCTTCAAACCATAAGTAACATAAACCACACTCTTCAAGTATGTTTTTGACTTTGACGACCCACCTAGATGTGAAAATATCATTATCATAGAGGTTCTTTAGAAGAACAAACACAATGGAACCATTTTTTTTGTATCCTCACTGATTAAATGCATCCAAAAATGTACCATTTCCCGGTTTACCTTTAACTCTAAATTGTTTGGTGCAAATTCTCCATAAACAATATAGTTGTTTACAGCTGTTGTTTATAGCATATATAGCTGTATGCTTATTTACACTTATAAACCGTTTCAGAAACAGTGTCTGAAGCATTTCAACTTGATCCAACTTGTGTAAACCACACACCTCACTTCCATACAGAAGAACTGGCACTAGAAGTTGATGGAATAACTCTCACTATATCAGCAGGTAACTGAAATCTGGAGTGTTCTGCTCAATTTAACCTGTTTAGATACTGCATTATCAAATCGACCGTTGTAGTTAAATCGTGTTCCAAGATAATCAAAATCATAAATAACCTGTAATTTCTCTGAACCAAGCATCAATTCTGGCAGTTTCTGGATTTTCCTCCGAGAAAAAAAAAACAGTCTTTGTTTCGTCCCTGTTAACAGTTAATTTTTCTTACAGTAGGAAAAGACTGCATTTCTTGCTGCATAAAGCAATTCATATAAATTCAAATATTTTGTAGGAGCTGCTTCACACGTTGCTTCTATTTCCTGCTTCTTTTCATTTCAAAACACACCGTCTTATTGTGTTTTACTTTACTTTTTGCCTTCATTTTTCACTCTAAATCGAATGTCACCTCGTGCCTGTGTCCATGATGTATGTTTATGATCAAACATGTCCATTTTAATTCCATCTCCCAGCTCTAATGTGCTTATTGATGCTGCAGATTGTGGAGGTCCCCCTCATGGTCGTCTTCATCCCCACTGGAGGACATAGGCTCCTCTCCTCCCTCCTCTCCTCCCTCCTCCCTCTCTCTCCTCCTGGTCATCCATCCTTGGTGGCGCTACTTGGCCACGCTGCGCTCTCCTCTCTCTAATTCTCCCTGAAGTCTACTTGCATTGTACTTTGCCTTTGGAGACTGTATCGGATTTCCCCTCTTATTATTATTTTTGGCAGAGCTTCTCTGTGCGCTCGCGGCTCCCCGGAGACCAAACTAAAGGATGGTCAGTCAGCACAAGTGTTGGGAAGCCTTTCTTTATTCGCTGCCAGCCTTTTAATCGCTCTGGGGACGAGAGAAACCTCGCTGACAGTGAAATTAGTCCACATATGCACTCTTGCTCTTTCCAATATGCAATTATCGGGCGGAGGTGCGATCTGCGTGTGAAGTGTCCACGGAAGGACGAGCTGGGAGAAGTTTGACTGCGCATCGTCTTGTGGGGTAAGATTTTGGCAACTGCGGCTCAGCTCAGCGCCTGCAGCAGAGCGCTGTTGGAGGCCAGTGGGAGATGTGGTGGGCTGTGGGGGCACTGGCGGAGGAGAGGGTACAGTCAGAGAGGTCTGCATCCGGAGACCGAGCTGCACCCGGAGGCTGTAGACTTTTAGAGAGAGGGCATGAGAGCCGGAGGAGCGGACGTATTTGGACTGATGCGGGATTAGAAAAACGAGGGGGTTGCGGTGACGGCAGGGTGCAGGGTACCTTCTCCTACAGCTGCAGCTCAGGGGATTTTTACTGTAGGGAAGAGTCCAGCTGCGGCGCACACACATACACACAAACGCGTGGAATCGACGTGCAGATGAACGCTGGTAGATTTCATGAGTTTCATGAGAAAATCATCCTCCAGGCAACAAAGCAAGGACGCACTGAAGATTCAGCCAAGGGGATTGACTTACTATTTGAAAATGAGGGAACATGTAGGAAGCAAATGGTAACAGTGGAGATTAGATTCGATAGATTAGTGTGGTGTTCTGATAGAAAGCTGTAAAAAGAGCCAAATGTCTATTTTTCCACCCTCTTAAATTTCAGTATTTTCTTGTTTCTTTGCTTCTCTGAAAAACTGATCAACATCTTCGACCGTTTTCTGACAATCATAGACCAAAAATTGTCAATTGAGCCAATAACCAACTAATGACTAGTTAATAGAAATAATTATAGTAGCAGAGCTATTGTTTCTATACTGTTGTGCATTTGTTTCTGTGATGTAGTAAACATTTCCTCACTTTCACATGCAGAACGCTCATAAGTGGCAAAAAAGCTATATTGGCATTTTGCATAAGATCATACTCAGCTGCAATATTATCGTCCTATGCAATCTGTGGACTTACATGTGCAATATCCTCTTTTATTCGTCATAGTTTTAGTTTCATATAATTCTTAGGTTCTGCTCTTTTGGTTTATCTGTAGTACGTAGTAGTAGTAGCACTGTCATCCAGTTTTGTTGTATTGTGTTTTACAATTACGGTAGATGCTTTATATGTGATACAGTATTTGGTTTGATCTTTAATTTTCAGTGACACCGTTTCAACATCAGAGCTGCTGAAAGCCCACAGTTTTCTTAAAGCCTGATTTTTTTTTCCCGTTAGAGCCTTTAGAAACTGCTGAAACAAAGCTTTGATGCAAGAACATGTTTGTTTCAGGCATGGATGATGGAATGGGCTCCAGTTTTGCAATGAGACGTCTGTGGGTCTGCATCTTGCTTGTGAGCATCACCTGCCGTCTGAGGTGAGGAACTGACTTGTGCAACTTTGTCCAGGCAACAGAGAGGTGCATTTTGGACAAAAAGTGATTGAATGGTGAGTCATTTGTTTGCCTGAGTGACATTGAAGTATTTATGGCCTTGTCTTCTGTGCAGCCTCACCCAGGATGTAACTGGAACTCCCAAAGAGGCTGAATTAAATGACAACATTACCATATTCACACGCATTCTGGATGGACTGCTGGATGGTTATGACAACAGACTCCGCCCCGGACTGGGAGGTATGCCCAGTGAATATATAAAACTCCACACCTCTGCCATTTTGGTAATTAGTCCAGCCACTCATCTACACAAGGTGAAGACTGATTATGCCATCGTAAAAGTGCCCCGATGTTGTGTTTCCTTAAACACAACGCTGTAGACGTTCTTTGAGATGACAGAGAGAAGTGTTGGTGTGTATTGATGGCTTTGCAGGAGAGATTACTGCACCTCCGTCCAACATAGAACAATGCTGTGACCTTAGCCCATTCATTCACATATAGCTATTTATACAGGCGTCACGCTGCCTTCAAGGAACATGCTCAGATGTTGTAAAGATGATTTTGTGTTACTACGAACACACGTTGAAGCTCTTCTGCGGGTGTGACCTTGAGGAAGCCATTATTCCTCCTCATCCTCTCCATCAAACTGCAGTTGCATTGTTCTCAGTTGACAACGGGGGTAAAAAGTTTCCACATTATATCCAGGTTGAGGGGAAGGGGTGCATTTTTAGTCAGGCATCGCTGGATCCTCCTGGAGAACACGGAATACTTCGTTTTCTGTGTTATACTGAATTGTTGGTGCATGAGTTGTTTGCTGCAAGTTTGTGAAGAAACCAAAAGCTGAATAAAATAAAAGGAGCAAAAATAAGCAACAAAATAAAAAGAAAGTTAACAAAATAATAAAAAACTGAGCAAAACATGGATCAAATTTAGCAAACATGTCACCAAACTGTAGAGAATTCATCAAAAAACTAACAGAATACTGACTTTTCTGTTAATATATCACGTATTTTTGTCTTTAAATGTAAAAGATGTAAATGTAAAATGCTTTAATGGATTTTGTTCATTTTGATTTAAAAGACAGTGAATATAGTAAACAATAAATCAGCAAAATGAACAACAATGAACAAAACAAGAAAATGAGCTAAACAAACAAAATATTCCATGAAATGTACTTGAATGAATGAACAAAAAATAAATTAAATTAAATTGAAATAAAAATAAATGGAACAAAATAATCAATAAAACAAACCATAGAGAACAACAAATTCACAAAATCCACAGGCCACAAATGAACAAAAAGAAACAGAGTCATCAAGGAAATTAACAAAAATAAACAAAAATAAGACATAAAAACTGTCAAAATAATCTAGAGAATGAAAAAGATAATCGACAAAATGAAGATAAATGAACAAAATAACTGAGGAATAAACCAAAACAAACAAAACAAAGAACAAAATGAGGGAACTTAACCACATATTCCAAAAAGTGAATCATCATAAGGTTTTTTAGACCCAAATGTTACATGTAGAAAACTGAATTTAAACTGTTTCACTGGGGAGAAAAGCACATGTTACTAGACAGCATGAAACACTGACTCATGGTGCTGCGGATTATTTTAATTGTACCTTAGATAGAATACCGTATGATATTGTAATAAACAAATTCACATTGTCACCAGCAGGGGGAGCCATTTAAAGATGTCACACAATTGGATGGCTGTATTTTTTATTTATAGTGATTTATCCTCATTAGCCACTGAAATTTTGAGGGGTAATTGAGAGGTAATTGAGGGGTAATTGAGAGGGAAAAATGAGAGGTAAGCGCTAAATGCAGTAAGACGGAATGTCCTCTTCGGTGCAGCAAAATGCAAAAGTGCTACAATCAGTAGCGTAAAGGTTGCAGCTGGAAATCACCCACAGCTAAGCTTCATGGACACAATAATGACTGAAGTAGATAAATAGAATAGGTATCACCACAAGGAAGGAGTTAACATAGAAGCACATCCTAGAGAAGATAGCAACAGAGGCAGGAAAAAGACTGGTTCTCCTCAGAAAAATCACCTTACCTGAACCTAGAACAAAGAGCCACCATCTGCAAAAGCATGGGCAGATCACACATGGAATATGCCTCAACAATATGGATGGATGCACCAATAATGTACTTGAAATGGCTGGATGATATTCAAAGGAGGGCACTGGAGATCGTACACCTTCCACAACATACTTTGAACAAAAATCAAATCCATCCACTGGAGCAAAGGAGAAAGGCTGGAGCCCTGACTGTAGTCCACCGTATATACCATCAAGAGGCACCTGCATTACTCAACAGCCTGCTTCCACAGAAATACAGAGTGCAGAGACACACACCAGTCTAGATCACAGCACACAGCTACTCTAGAACCAATCAGATCACATACTACTAGTGACAGCAGAACCTTCCTGTCAGCCACAGTGAGAGTATGGAATGGCCTGCCACAGGAAAAGTGAACATCCTCGACAGGCAGAGGTTCTAAAGTGAAGTAAGTGCTCTACAGCAGCATCCTGCCAAGTGAACGACCGTCCACTTTGTCACCAGCAGGGGGCGACATTCAGCTGCTAAACTGAGGATGGGGATTAGCATAAAAACCCACGCCTGAAAAACAAAAGCTATTTAGGATAATTAGCATGATGATCATGAGTAAGATGCTCATTTGTATAGCATATAGTTAAATGTCGCCCCCTGCTGGTAACAAAGTGCAATAAAATCACTCTTTCTAATAAATCCAAGTGAATATCAAGCTTTATTAATGTCACGTCTTATGTAAGACACAAATAAAAATAATCCTCAGTAACACTGCTCACTGTACATTTGTTCACTACTTTATTTGCTGTGGTTAAGGTGTTATAGTGCTGTTGTAAGGTTAGCATGTGCTGTTTACCCTTTGCAGATGTTTGTCCTTTAGGTGCAGAACTGCTTCGGGTGCAGGACACCAGGAATGTGCCAGCGAATGTAAAACAGATTTACAGTGACTTCTTGAATATAACTGCCAGTGTGTGCCTTTAGGTCATAAATAACTCTGCTGACTCAAGGCAGAGGCTTCAGTTAAAACCAAAAAGACCTCACAAAGTCCAACCAGGAGCAGCGTGACAAAGTAAAATAAAAACTGGTCATTGGTTCGTGGATTTGCTGCAAATGTAGAGAGTCTTTCAGGCTTTTTAACACACATGCACAGGAGCTTTAATAAATGATATATGAACACAAAGGTTTCATCATTCCAAATACTGGTAGTACAGTACTACTCATTTTGAACTTCTAACGTGTTTAAAGAGCTCTGTTTGTACCAGGGGTTTAGTGAGTTTTTTTAATTCTTACATGGCACAAAGTCTTCCAACTGGAAACTAAACGTAAAGTGCATCAACTACATGTATTAGTAATTAAACCAACCAACAAACTTCTTCACATCTATAAAAAGTGGTAATTCTCTTGAATGATCCACATGTTCATACTGTATGTGAATACAGAAAAATCTCAGGCTGTTTTATATTTTCATTGTTAGTTTTTGTTCATTTCAGAAATTTTTTGTTCATTTTTTATCATTTTTATCAATTCTCTTGATAGTTATGTTCAATTTAATTATTATTTTGTTGAATATTTCACTATTTTTGCCATTAACTTGGTTGATTTTTTTGATTTTCCCTTTATATTCTTTTTGTTGATTTATTGTGTTAATCTTGCTGAAAATTATTATCTAGAAAATATGTTTGCTCTTCATGCTTATACATTATATTTTACATTTAAAGAGTAAATTGAGATGATATTCAATGAGAGTAAAAACCTGGTATTGTCATAGTGGATGATGAATTTTTCTAAATTTGAATGCCATTTGATTTATTTTCCTGTTACGTTACCAGATACAACCTGCATTTTTCCTTTATACTGCTTTAAGAATAATGTTAAGAGTAAATGTTATACTGTATTATGTCTAACTGCAACAGAATATTCAGAACTTTGTTTCTGTTTTTACAGAAAAGGTGACGGAAATTAAAACCAATATCTTTGTCACAAGCTTCGGTCCAGTGTCGGACACAGAAATGGTGAGAACGTCGCTTTGATCAAACTCATCTTCAACTTGGATCAAACTGTGTGGAAACTTAGTTCTAACACTGCGACCAATGACCATCCTCCTCCTCCTCCAATAATGAGTTATACTAAGCTTTGTCATTACTTTCAGGTTACTTTTTTTTCCTCTATTTTAAGATATTTCATCATAATTTTCTCATTTGTAATTACTGTATTTTCAGATACTGAACCCTTACCTTCAGAAAGTTTATCATTTCTGAGTTACTTCGTCATTATTTTACGGTACAAAATCATTACTTTGATAAAAAAGTTTTTGTTTTGAGATACTAAGGAATTAATTTGTTTCACTAAGTTGTTATTCTGATGAAGTTTCTGATTATTTGGAAACACTAAGCTATTAATTTGGAAAAGCATCATTATTCTCAGACACTTATTATTATTATCTGAGAGAGTTTCTTTTTTGTTAGTAAACTGTTATTACATCCACCAAGATGGTTCTGTATTTGTCAGTGTTAGTTTATTTATGTATACATCTATCTGTTTGTTTGTGTGTTCACAAACTGATTTGGATAAAATTTTCAGGATAAGTCAGAAGTAGCACAAGGATCAATCGATTAGATTCTGGGAATGATACGGATCATCATCTGGATCCAGAAGACTTTTAAAGGATTCTTCCCCATTTTGAGATAGGGACAAATTCAATATTTGCCCTTGTAATGTCACAAATAACATCTTAGCCAAAAAACACAGGATAGCACCATAATAGATTCTCTTAAACCACAAATGTTGATCCAGCTGTGGACAATATCATGGATATACAGTAGTGATCCAGAATGGTTATACTGTACTTACAGGGGTTGAGGAAAAATAGCTACTGCAAGGTAGTAAATACAGCTGATTGAGTAATGTGCCCATGGAGTTGACGTATCTTCAACATTTACGGAGCTAGATCCGAAGAAAACTGCCATTATGGAAATATTCTTTTTCATAAATAACTATTGCACTAATAATAATATGTTGGTGATTCCAAATGCTAATGGAAAATTTTCATGGTCAGAGAATCTAATAATCAGGATCAAATAAATGTGAGAATATTACTTTTGGTGAAACAACATTATGGGGGAAATGAGCATAGGTTCAAATGTAAATGGTAGGTTTTCACTGTGAAGAGAATCTGAGCTGCCTTGGCAGAGGTCTGAATGCTTTCTAGTTTTGCAATATTTGTTGTAGTTTTTAATAGGGAGATGTTGTTATTTTGAGATACTGAGGCATCAGTATTTTGAAACGCAGTCCATTATTCTGAAAGAGTTTCTCTTTTTTGTGAAACTAAGTTGTTATTTTGAAATACTAAACATATTGACTTGCAGGATGTTTTTTTTCATCCATCTACCAAAACAGGCTTTTATATTTTTATTCAAGTACATTCTTACTGATTTATTCTGTTTTGTTGAACTTGCTTAAAGACATCAAAGACCCTTCTGTTCTGTTGATTATTTTGTGATAACAAGTCATTATATGTAAAAAGTATTATTTTTCTGACACACAGCTATTATTTTGGGGAGACATCTTATTACTACTTCAGTAGGATGTCATATTAACATTTTATAACTTGCTAGATGTTTCTGTTCGTAATGTTATTGTACTTCTATTGTACAGCATAGTAATCAGACTGTAGGGCTGGGTTAGTGTTAATGTGGCCTGCATGTATGTACGTACAGTATGGAGTATTTTCAGACATGGTAATGAATCATTCTACTGGATGTGCTTGTGCAGGAGTACACCATCGACGTGTTCTTCCGTCAGAGCTGGAAGGATGAGAGGCTTTGCTTTAAAGGCCCCATGGAGATGTTGCCTCTGAATAACCTGCTGGCCAGTAACATCTGGACGCCCGACACCTTCTTTCTTAATGGGAAGAAATCCATCGCACATAATATGACAACGCCAAACAAGCTGCTGAGGCTGAAAGACGACGGGACGCTGCTCTACACCATGCGGTAATCTCTCCAATGCCCTCCTCGCTTCCCGTCAGTCTCACAAGTAAAACAGTGACTCATAAAAGACGACTGGTGTACTTTAGGGAACTGGTTTAATCCAATTAGAAATGACTCAAGCAGCTGTTATTTTTTTTTCCTTATAATTTTTAACACTTGTGCAGGATTCATTTGAATAAAGGAGGGAACAGTTTTAGCTTATCTCTGGATCTCTCGGGATATTTTGAGCATCCAACACTTCATTTTCTGTGCTGAAGTGTGCATTTATATGTGCCTTTACTGCATTAGGGAATACAAATGTCCAAACTAATCAGGAAAACTAGTCCACAAAATAAGCCACAGCCTGCGTAAAAATGGCATCAGAAATTCATCCAAGTCAACATGATCTACATACTGACACATTATATTCATGTTGTCGCTCTTAAAAGTAAGAAAGTAATATGCACTAAATCAACAAAAATGAACCAACAAAAATTTACAATATACCACAAAATGACTGAAATCAACAAAGAAGTTGATATAATTAACAAAAAAATGAAACCAACTGTGATTCTTTATGTAAAGCAGGATTTTTTAAGAGACACGTAACCCTCCTCCCTCACACCCACCCCGGG
>JAQQAE010015072.1:0-12171 GCA_029823295.1 Pseudamia nigra
TTGAATTGTGAAGCGCCTAGAGATAATCGACGATTATGATTGGCGCTATACAAATAAAGATTGATTGATTGATTGATAGATAAAGATAAGTACTTGAGTAAGAGTGGAAGAATATCACACTAAAAATAGCTTCATAACATGAGATTTATTCTAGACTAACATATTGTCTTCTAACAGGTTATTTATCAGCAGGTTAAAGTGTAATGTGCACATTAATTGTCATCAATAAAAATAAAATAAAAATAAGCACTATTTACTGTCACATATCAAGAAAATACACGCAATGATGTATTCAAGTTTAGCTTATTTCTAGATTTGTTGATAATTTTGATAATTTTTACTAATTTTGTTGCTTGTGTTGAGTATTTTTCTTCATTTTTTGGGTTTTGTTCATCTTTGTTAACTGAATTCATTATTTGTTCATTTTGTTGCCTTTTTGGTCAGCTTATTTTGTTCATTTTTGCTCATTTTGTTGCCTTTTTTATCAGCTGCGTCATTTTTAATTCATATGATTGTTTAATTCATTTCTATTGTTTGTTTCGTTGTTAATATTTGTTTATATTGGTCATTTTTTCAATTTTCATTTTGTTGATTTATTTGAATATTTTCTTCATTTTTATGCATTTTGCTGCTTTGTTGATTTCCACCGTTTCCACAGAATCTGGCTACATTTGAAGGCAACTGTCCCCAACTCACTGAGCCGCCGTCAAATGTAACTGAGCAGAAGCACATGATTTATATCAGTACATGTTACTGAGTAAGAAAAGAAAATATTCTGCACGACAACTCTCAGAAATATGTAAGGGAGTAAAAGTACTTGAGTATTACTCAGCTCTGGCCAAGAAACACAAGGCATGTAGAATGTATTTTCAGCATGCAGTCATCATGCATGTGTCACATCGATCAATGCGTCATTTCCTGCTGCATCCCTGCTGGTTGTGTTTCTCACACTGTGACACTGTGATCAGATCGACTTTGTGATTTGACTATGTCTGGTTGCAGTGACGCAAGATGAAACACAACATTTGACATATCACATCTGGAACACTACAGTATCATAGAAAATAAACATATAATGAACAAAATGAGCAACAAAATGAGCCAAAATGAACAAACCTGGAAAAATATTCCCAAAAGGAAGGGAGTAATCAAGAAAAAAATAACAAAAACAGAACACCAAAGTGGAAAAAAAATAGAAAATCATCAAGTCCTGGGGCAAGGATGAACAAAATAATGAATAAAATGAAAAAAATTAAACAAAAACATAAAAGAAAATGAACCAAAGTGAAGAACATAATGAAATGAAAAAAAAATGAACCAAATAATCAAGAAAATGAGCCAAAATTGAAAATAAAACAATATATTCCCTTTAATGAAGACATTAATCAAGGAAATGATTAAAAACAGAAACAAAAAAACAACAAAATACTCCCTAATGTAGAAAAATAAATCTAGAAAATAATTTATTTGAATCCTCACTGGCTGAACATCTGAGTTAAGGCTTGAAGGTGACATATCACATCAATCTGTCATAAATGACTCACTTCAATCACGGTGCAATAGATTAACCCTGGTGTTGATTAGCATGACTTATTAGCCACTTAACTTCCTGTCAAGCATGGAGAAACAGTCCAGTCACGCCACGTAATGACGTGACGCAAAGTCCAAACTGAGTAAACAAAGGAAATATCAGTTTGTTTTGAGCGAAAGCATTAACCAGAGATGTCAAACAGTGATGCAGTGAAGCTAAAGCAGCTTGACATCACAACACACTCAATAGAAAAGGCAAAACTCAGGCGTTTTTGTCGTTGCAGTAACAGATGACTTCTGTGATCACACCTGCAAATCAAAATGAAACTGAAACGTTACAGGCTCACCGTGTCACATTCACATGTGCTCAAGTGAAGCACATGCTGCACTCTTGGCGCCGTTAACCATCTCCAGAGGACCACACATGTTCACCCATCCATGGCCACAGTCTGTACACTGATTACTATGCAGATGACTTGGCACTGTTCTCACTGCAGAAGGAACGTTATGGTTAGCCTACGAATGGAGTTTTCGTACGTATGTAAATATGACTACAGTACTGCCCAGAAACAGAACCTCCCATAAACTCATAGATCCTGGTCTGAGTCTGTTCCATCTATGCCGGTCTTGCTAATGTTTTTGTTGTCCGAAAGTGTTAAAGTTCCACTATCTACCGTAATCACTTACATCTATGGTGTTTATACTGCACCTGATTAGCCATAACATTATGACCTCTGACAGGTGAAGTGTTAATAATAATGACTATTATCTTATTCCAGTGGCACCTGTAGGTGGGTAGAAAATACTGTATGAGGCTGCAAATGAACATTTAGTTCTTGAAGTTGATGTATTGGAAACAAAAAATTAAGTGGTGTGATTATTAAGGACCATATGTGATGCCAAGACAACTGGGTCAAAGCGTCTGCAAAGCCTGTTGGGTGGTCCTGGTCCTGTAGGGGACAGAACCCCATGAGGAAGTAAGGACAACTGTGTCTGAGTCCAGCAGAGTGTCTAAGGCAGGGGTCTGCAACCAGTTCAATCTAAAGAGACATTTGTGGATAGAAAAACATAGAATGTATATGTCGAGAGCCGCAAAAAATATCTCATTTATGGAGCACATTTTAAAACCAATTTGTTTCTTATTTTGTTCGCTTCTGTTGATCTCATTGGTTAAATTGTTCATCTTTATTCCCTTTTTGCTTCATCTTAATAATTTTTTGGATTGTTTTGTTAATTTCTTTTGGAGATTTTGTGTTGACTTTCCCCATTATTCATGTTCATTTTTCATAAATTTGTGGATGATTTTGTTCATTTTGTGACATTTGTTTTTGGTCATTTCTGTGATACAATATTTTCCTGATCTTGTTCATTATTTTTCTTTTTTGGGGTCATTTTCTGATTTTTGCTCAAGTAGAATGAGCCTTTTTTTGGGTTGCATTAATTGTTTTGTTCATCTTTATTAGTTATATAGTTAGATCTGGTTCATGATCTTGATTATTTGGTCCATTTTGTACATTTTTTCAGTTGTGTGTATTTTTTGTAATTAGGGTCCATTTGTTGATTTATTTTGTTTATATTGATTTATTATAGTATGTCACTTCCATCAGTGGTCAAAGCCACAGGAGCTGCTGGAGAGGGGCTAAAGAGCCACGGGTTGCAGACCCCTGGTCTCAGGGAACAAAACACCACATGATGTTATGTAGGTTCCCCCTTCTGATGGAGAACACCTCTAACCCAAGGTATAAGCTCTTCCAGACGTCTAAAAGTGGTTGTAATAACATCACTGTTTTGTGCTCGTCAAAGCTGCTGTACATCCTTACTCAGTTTGATGGGGGTGGAGCTAATGGATGCATCATATCTGGACAATAATTGGTGATGACTTGTGATGTGACAAATTATCACCAGGTTATTTGTACTGGTGTTCATCTTGTTTTTGTGTATTTCCCAGGACTGGTAGCAACAAAGATGAACAAAATAATCAATGAATTAACCAAAATTTCCCAAAATGAAAAACAAAATGATCAAAAGTGAGCAAAATTTAAAAAATGAACAAAATGGCACCTGAAATTAATTCTAAACTGACATAAAAGCTACATATTTACTGTAAACAAATCCACATCATAAAAAATTAACTAAACTAGGCAGAGAAATAGAAAAAAATTACAAAAAAATGAATGATATTATGTATTATTGAGAAGCCTGAACCTATATCACAGCCTTTTTATGATTTTCAAACAGTCCAGCCACAAATTAAAAGCATTGAAGTGTCAGTCGCATAGTTTACATAGTGGAAAACAGAGAACGGACACTTCCTGCTGCTCAGAGAACGGGACCGTTAACCTGTGACTCAGAGTAAATGGAGTTTGGTTTGTTGTTTTAAACCTTCATCATTCTCCCGAGAAAAGGCTCCTATAAAAGACGGGATTGCTTTCGTAGGCGCAGCAGTGATTTGTGCAGCGTAAACAGATGAAACGCTGAATTAACATGGCTGACAGGCAGCGGAAGCAGAGGAAAAAAGGTTGATTTCATCAACAGATGAAAGAAAGTCCAGAAGTCTCCGTTCGTCTACGAGCAGAGAAAACAAGCACCTGTTCAGCAGCAACAGACTGTACGTCCAATGAACATTTCAGAAACAGAAAGCTGTGTCTAGAGCTGAGTCACACATTAAATATGTTCACATCGGTTGTCAAATCCATATTTATTCTATGTGTTTTTGGTCAATTTGTAGCTTATTTTCTTCACTCTTGGTCAATTTGTGGGTCATTTTGCTCATCGTTCTCTGTTTTGTTACTTATTTTGGTCAATATGTTGTTGATTTAATGCTCAGTTTGCATATTTTGATACAATGTTGCAGTTTGGGAAGAATTTCTCATTGCATTTTTGGTCATTTTATTCTTGATTTGCTCACCTTTGTTCGTTTTATTACTTATTTTATGCATTGTTGCTCAATTTTTTGCTTATTTTGTGCATTTTAATTAAATTTGTTGCTTACTTTGCATGTTTGTTCTTTTTGTTTTTATTTGGTGTATTTCTGGTAAATTTGTGGCTTACTTTGTGTGTTTTTCTGTTTATTTTGTTGCTAATTTTTGCATTATGGTATTTTGCTGCTCATTTTTGCCAAATTTGCTAAAGTTTGTATTTTTGCTAAATTTTTTTGGCTTATTTTCTCACATTTTTTCATTTTGCTACTTATTTTGGTGCACTTTTGGTGAATATTTTGTTGATTTAATCCTTAGTTTGCTTATTTTGATACAATGTTGTCCATTTGGCATGGATTTCTCATCTCATTTTTGGTAATTTTGTTGGTTAATTTGTGCATCTTTGTTCATTTTATTAGTTATTTTGTTCATTGTTTCTAAACCTGTTACTTAATTTGTGCATTTTCACTCAATATTTTACCTATTTTGCACATGGGTTCTTTTTGTTTCTTAATTTGTGCATTTTTTGGGTCAATTTGCTGTTATTTGGCTCATCTTTGTTTAAAAATTCACAACATAAGTAACAAATATACTGTAAAATTCGGGCTATAAAACACACCTGAATGCAAGTTGCTCCCCCGAAAATTAAGAAAAAAAAACCCAATTTTGTCCATACATAAGCCACGTCTGACTGTAAACTGCTAATTTTAATTTTGTAACATGGGATATTCACACAAAAAAATGTGACACCGAACACTTTTTAAAAACTTTTTATTAAATAAAAGTATTTTTTTCTGAGCAGTACCTGTGGCACGGCTGTGTTCTCTTATGGATGATTGCTTTCAGCATGACGGACGATTCAGCTTTCCTGTTAACAGTCCTAGTGAGAGGCAGGTCAAAAGTCAGACGTACTTCATCCATATTTATGATGTCGTCTGGTTCCAAGAGTGAATTTGCCGAAGTTTGTAACTTTTCCATGCTGCCGTTTTTTGTCCCTATAAAGACACAATTGCAAGTAGCCGCAGTCGTTTTAACCAGACATCGTAGCATACAGCACTTCCCTGTTGCCGTGGGCTGCACAGGTGCACACAGCAGGGGGACCCCCGTAACAGCCATGTCACCATGGATTAATTGATTCCAAACCCCCCCCTCCCCTCTATCTATCCAACAATGGTACAGTACACTCCAAGTGGGTGCTGTGCACATGCAAAGCCCATGGCGTGTCATGTAGCGAAGTGCTGAATGCTTATTAACAATTTTCATGCCATTAGCCAGGAAAAAGTCATAAATTGGCTGCAGCAGCTTTTAAGCCGCAGGGTCCAAATCACAAGAAAAAAGTATCCGCTTATAACACGAACTCTACAGTAATAAAACTACTGTGTTGACGTGTGTGAATCCACAGGTTTGAGAAAGGGTAGTATTTATAAAATGGGGGAGCTGGCTTTTTTAAAACTTGGTCATAACTTACGATAAATTTGTATAATGATTTTTGACTGAAATTAAGGAAATGAAGTTTTGTGAATGATCATATGCATTATTTGTCACATTTTGTTGATGTTATGTTCAATGACTGGGAGGTTAAAATATTTCTTCTGATTTACTGTTCATAGCACTTGAGGATAGACAATGTTTTGTGTTGCTAATGTATTATCTATGAGTCCTTGTTTTGAAGATGCATCAATTTTCACAAACACCTCAGCAAGTGACCTCACTCTGGAAAAAGCCACGTAAAGCATTCCATGTGAGAATACTGGAGAGAATAGGTAGATGGCTCCTTTAAAAATGTTTGTCCCTTGACTTATTGATGGTCATAGAGTAACTAACCTGACTGGAAACTGTCTTCATTCCAGTACAGAGGGTAAGTTTGGGTCAGAAGGTGCCAGCTTCACCCTGGGTGTGAAGTGGGTAACTTTGTATTTGAGGTAGCAATGTAATTTTTCTGTGTATTTTGAGGTAAATCACTTATTTCCCAAAAATATTGGTCAGATTGACAAACTCTTTTGGCTACTGTGTTCCTTGACCCTAAATACATAAGTGTGTGAAAAGTCAAAGGTCAGCTCTGCACAGTTTCCGACTGATAAAGTGGACACACGCACGCAAGCATGCACGTACACAGTGCACTTCACTTCTATAATATACATAATTATTTATAACATAAATGAATAATAAAGGAAATGAACAAAAATGAAGAACATAATCAAGACAATAAAATATAATGAAGTAAATAGTGACGGTAATTAACAACACTGGGTCCTTTTGTTGCAAGCTAGTTGAAAGGTGTGTTATGCAATACGGTGTGAATAGAGGCTCTGCTGATGCCTGCTGAAAAATGTTCATCTCAGTGAATAATCATCATTAAATATCACTCTTTCTTCCATCTAAACTGAGCTGTCCCTCCCGTGTGTCCTCGTCTCAGGTGGGACGTCCACTCTTCGTCTGTCGTCTGTGCGGGAGCTTCCTGGTCAGCTGCAAGACTTGTACCAGCAGGGCTTCGTCCTGGCTGCTCTCCACCCCTTCATCCACCCCTGTGGTCCGGAGTCCAACAGCCCCCAGCACCAGCTGTACCGCGCCATCCTGGTCCGACTCAACGACGGGTAAGAGCCATTCCCTGATGTGCATTGAGACGCCACATGGACCAGGATCAGGACATTAGCTAATCTGATGGACAATCAGTGCTGATACAAAGTCTACAACCAAGCCTTGTAGTCGTCTTTGTTACTGTATGTACAGTACACAGTGCGCAGACAGAGCCTTTATTCTGTCAGCAGCAGAAGGAACCAGGCCTTTATTTCTAATGTCTTTGTATTAGATTGTCTTTTCTCCTTTCTTTAAATAGTATAAATGGCCATGTGTAGTTGGAAACCCTGTTACAAACAGGCCTGTATTTGCAAAGTGAAGCTTCCTTATGTTGCAGCATTGAAGTATCCTAAGCATCGGAAACCAGACAAGGGGGGAAAAAACGCAAAAAATGAACAAGAATAAACAAAATAGTCATGGAAATGTGCAAAACTAATTAGAGAATAAAAAATGAACAAAAAGGAAGAAAATAAATTACATCAAAATGAAAAAAATGCTCAACAAAATGAACAAAAACCAGGAATAAAACAAACAAAAATGAACAAAACAATCAAGAAAATACACAAATTTAAAAATAAAGAAAATGAACAAGATGAGGAATGAAAGAGCAAAATAATCAAACAAAATAATCCCCAAGTGAAAAAAAATGTAAAAAAAAAACATCAAGAAAAGGAGTTAGAATAAACAACATTATGTCTAAAGTGAAGAATCCAATAAAGATAATTAATAAAAATTAACAATATTACTGAGTTAATAAACAATACTGAGAAAAATAATTAACATAATAAACAAAATAATCAAGAAAATGCACAAAATTAAGGACAGAATGAAGAAAATGGAATAAAATAATAAACAGAGTGAACAAAAACATAAAATATTCTGTAAATAATTAATAAAAACAAAAATAGAAACAAAAATTAATGAAGTAATTAATAAAATTGACAAAATGAGGAACAAAAAATAATAAAAGATCAAACTACATGAAGAAAATAAAGATAATTAAAATAAAGATGGAAATAAAGACAATTAATCAAAATGAACCAAGAAAACAAACATCAATAAACCTGAAAATTAAGAAAACAAATACAAATAGAGAAAAAAATTATAAACATAATTAATTAGAATGAGTCTAATAGTTGAGGAACTGGACAAACATTGTTAAAATAACAAAGAAAATATATCAATGAAGGACATGCTTGACAAAATGAAAACAAATTAAGAAAATGATAAAAGAAATTAACAGAATGAAGAAAATTTCAAGAAAATAGACAAAAATCAAGAAAATCGTAAAGACAACAAATTAGAATGAAGAATATAATCAAGAACATAAACAAAAAATGAAGAAAATTATTAAGAAAATGAATCAAATGATGAACAAAAGGAATAGAAATGAACCTGAAAGACCAAAGGAAGACTCTGAGGTGAATCTTTAGTGCGGCTGTAATTTGGTTTTCTTCATACATGACCATGACTGGGGTGAGCCGAAGCCAAGGCTGAATGGTGTAATTACCCAGAGAGGCTCTTATTAAAGTCCATTTTTTGGAATCAAAGGTACGTAGGGTGCATTTGTCCAGTGTATGTTCAGTGGTCTCTGACGAACGCAGAACATGTCCATTGTTACTGAAAAAGACTTCGGGAACATTTTCTTCTTTAACTCTGTTATTAGACAGACTGCAGGCTTTATCTTCATCTTTGGAAATGTTCAGTCTGTTTCACATTTACTCTAATATAATTACACATATTCATACAGGATGGACTTCAAAGTAAGGAATAAAGAGGATTTGAAAGTTTTTTATCGTAAATGAACATGCTTTATAAACATAAAGCTTTTACTCATGCTAATTATTTGAATTAACAGTTGAGATTCAGTGGTAAAACAAAACCTGATTAATATATGAGGTGTGTCGGATGGTGGTGCAGTGGTTGGCACATGCACCTCACAGCAAGAGTGTTCTGGGTTTGTCTTCCGAGGTCAGCGCAGAACCTCTCTGTGTGGAGTTTGCATGGTCTCCCCATGCCTGCACAGGTTCCCTCCAGGTTCTTCAGTTTCTCCTGCACTTGAAACCATGTATCGTGCACCATTATCAAGGCTGCAAAATGCATTCCTCACAATAATGAGACGAGGATGAAACCATGCAGTTCAGTCAAACTGAGTGAAGTAACTTGAAGTTGTAATATCACTGTTAATCATTCACTGGGCTCCAAGAAGCCCTGACTCCCACAGAGTTACACTGGACATCTCTCTGAAAATACAAAGTGAATACATTTTTGTCATGCATCACTAAGATCAAATCTGAATCTGAATAAAAAAAAATAATCAATAATAAATAATAAAAGATATAGATGATAGAGACCCGTGGGAGGGGCTGTGGGTGTTGGGTGCATTGTGATGTGGATGGGAGCTAAAGGCAGGGGTCCTGGCGGACCAATCCTCAGTTGCAGAAACTAGCTCTGGGGAATGTCACCTCTCTGGTGGGGCATGAGCCTGAGCTTGTGCACAAGGTGGAGAGATACCACCAAAATATAGTCAGGCTCCCCTCGATGCACAGCTTGGGTTCTGGAACCAGTACCCGTTGAGAAGGGTTGGCGATGCCCATGGAGAGAAGCGATGGGCAGGTGTGGGCATATTTATTGTCCCCTGGCTCGGCCCCTGTATGTACATTGAGGTTCACCCAGAGGATGAGAGGGTCGCCTCTCTCCGCCTCCGGGTGGGGCGACGGGTCCTGACTGTTGTTTGTGCTTATGTACCAAACAGCAGTTCGGAGTACCATCCTTTATGGAGTCCTTAGAGGGGGTGCTGGAGGGCGCTTCTGTTGGGAACCCCATCATTCTGCTGGGGGACTTCAAGGCTCACGTGGGCTACGACCTGGAGGGGTGTGATCAGGAGGAACAGCCCCCCTGATCTGAACCCGAGTGGTGCTTTGTTATTGGACTACAGGGATTCCCTGCTCAAGCTGCTGCCCCTGTGACCCAGATGGATGGATGGATGGATGGATGGATGGATGGAGCCATGAACACAAAAATTTACAATAGTAGAGAAAATGAGCAAAAAATAATAAAATAATAAAGAAAATGAACAAAAAAATCCAGATGAAATGAATTTCACAAAAACAAAGATTAACAAAGTAATGAATAATAAAGGAATAATAGGAAATGGGCAAGATGTATGGAGGAGGAGACGGGTTGATGTTGCACTTCATTCCTTTCAGATCATTCAAATGCATTTATAATATTTTGAGAAGGGCATCTTTAGCTCTGACTGGAAATGTTGAGCATTGAAGACATTATCATCTTTGGTTGCCAGTGTACTACATTGATTTGTGCCTTTGCTGCTTAAGTATATGAAGGACAACAGTATGAAATAATCAAGAAAATGAGAAAAATGGACAAAACAATGAAATAAAGCAAAAATTAACAATATAATTAAGAAAAATAGTAAAAATGAACAAAATAATCAATAAAATGAACAAAAATGAACAAAATAATTAAGAGAATGTGTAAAAAACAAGCAAAATCTTGTTATTCCTACAAATGATTTGTGTAAGCCACACTGTCCTTAATCAACTGAAATAAAAAAATAATCAAGACAATGCGTAAAAATGAAGAAATACAATTAAAAAGAGGAACAAAAGAATCCACAAAATGAACAGAAGTTGACAAAATAAGCAAGATAATCAAGATGAAAAAAAGACACCCCCCCCCCCAAAAAAAAAAAAAAAGAGACAAGATGAATCTGATGATTTGATGTGTTTGAGGCATATCCTGAAGGCACATTTCACATTTGGTCAGCACTGCAAACACCTGTGGCTCGGATCTGTCTCTGTTGACATAAAAACAGAAATGAACAAGTGATGCACAAAGTTGTTAATAGGGTGAAAACCCTATTCTATGAGACAAGGAGTGAGGACACAGAGGAGGCAGAGACTTGATTGTTCTCGCGAGGAGAAAGAACACTGGACAGCGTGCAGTTACACTTCCACTATTCTTTCTGAAGCCGCCCAGCTCGCTCTCCCTTTTTATTGCATATGGGCGTCTCCTAGTGCAGTGATTCAGCGAACGGAAGATACACAGTGAACAAGAGAATCATCGAGGAATCAGTTGCAAAACATGCGTAAGCGTTGTCTTACGTCCTCATTCAACTTCTTGAATGTTCTGAAAGACAAGGGTGCAGATAAACATCCTGTGACAGCAGAACATGCTGTTATGATGAGGTAAACACATTCTCATTCATAATGTGTGCTAAGCATATTTACAGTTTAATTCAGTTGTCATTAAAATGTGCACAAAAATTAGCAACAATATTAGCAACAGAATGAACAATAAATGAGCATAAGAGGAATAAAATGATACCCAAAATGAATCAAATTTAGAAAAAAAGATAAAAAAATATTGAAGTAAATGAAGAAAATTGTAAAAAAGAGACAACAATCAGAAAGAGGTGAGTCATGTTGTGTTCGCTCTGTCTGGTTCTGAAGCCTAGTGAACATCCAGTCCTGTTTTGTCAAAGCCCCGTTTAATTACTGCAGGGCTTGTCTGATGCATTCATCATATATGTGTATGTGTATGTGTGTGTGTGTGTCTAACCTCGGTCAACACACTTTTTGGTTATGTTTAAATCTTTCATAAATTTAGGCCTCGTCCACACACAGATGAAAATGATCTATTTTTCATAATTAAAATTTTTTTCCATAAACACAGCATTGTCTCAAGAAACCCCTTGAAACCACTGAACACACTGTAGTGTATATGCCAAGCCTGTATGAGGCGCTGTAACGCTACAGAAATGCACCAAAAACGGAGAAGAAAACATGGAGCATAAAACTAAGCAATGTACAGTATAGGCCAAAAGTTTGGACACACCTTCTCATTCAATGCGTTTTCTTTATTTTCATGGCCAAAAAAAAAGTCACCACCTGGATTTAATTAAGAAAATAGGTACGTGCCTCCCATTGGATAATTTCTGCATGGGTGATTAGGTTTCAGCTGGTAACAAGTGATATAAGGATAGTGGGGAACCATCATCTTCGAAAAAAGAATGTGGTTGGAAAAAACTTTGAATGATCATGACCGGTAATCACTTAAATGTGTGGTGAAATCAAATTGTAAAAAAACAACAGTGGAACTCAGGACTATGTTTAATAGTGAA
>JAQQAE010015073.1:0-12170 GCA_029823295.1 Pseudamia nigra
CAGGCCTGGAATCTCTCCATGAACATGGCTGATGACAGGGATGCATGGAGACAGAGACTGCGAGATGCCAGCAAACCGTCCAACACCCTGACAAGGGCCCAACAAACATTAAATGTGTGATGATGATGATGATTTTCACTCATTATGCAAACAAATTTTATAATTTACTTTTGTATTTTCTTCAGTGTCCTTGATTTGTTATTTTGTTCATTTTCCTCATATTTTATTCAATGTTGTAATTTTTTGTAAATGTTTGCTCATTTTGTTACTTGTAGATTTTTTGTTCAGCTTCTTGTCTCTGTTGATTTATTATTTTCTTAATTTTTACATATTTTGGGCCATTTATACTTATTATGTATCCTAATTCTATAGTTTACTTGAATATTAACTATCTTTTATACTGTACTTTTATACTACTTTATATTTTCTTTGAGTATTTATTTTTATAATTATTTTTATAAATTTTTTGCTCATTTTGTTGGTTATTTTATGGATATTTTGTTACATTCTTTGATTACTTTTACTAATTTACTCAAATATTTTCATCATTTCTGCTGATCATGTACCGTGTTTTTCGGACAAGAAGGCGCACTTAGAATCCTTAATTTTCTCAAAAATTGAAGGTGCGCCTTATAACCCAGTGCGCCTTATGTATGAAAAAAAAAAACAAAAATGGATCATTTTTGAGGGTGCGCCTCATAATCCGGTGCGCCTTATAGTGCGAAAAATGTGGTACCCTAATTTTATAATCTACACAACTATTTTCTTTGGTTTTCTTGGTTATTTTGAACATTTTTGTTCATTTTGTTGCATTTTGTGGATTTTTTAATTCAATTTTTGATTTTTTTTAATCTTCTATATTATTTTTTTCATTTTGGTCTTTTTTGCTTATTACATAGCCTGGTTTGATACTGTACATTACTAGACTATTTCCTTCAGTTTTTCAGGTTATTTTAATCATTTTGTTAATTTTTTGTTTTTTTGTCCATTTTTGTTATTATTTTTCTACATTTTTGCTCATTTAGTTGCTTTTGTTGTGGATTTTTTGCTCAATATCTTGATTATTTTGTGATTATTTAATTCTTTTATACATTTTTCCTCGTATTGTTACTTGGTTTATTCATATGTAATATTTACTAGACTATTTAAGTCTGATTTTAAAAAATGTTGTTATCTTGTACATTTTTACAGTTTCAACCTTTTTTACTCCTATTTGTTGAGCTGTGGCCAAATATAACTGAGTAGAGGTACATGCAATTTCATCCCAAATGTACAGTAACTGAAAATTATTCTCAAAAGTGTATTAAAAACTACTCAATTACATGTAAGAAGTAGAGGCATTTGAGTACAATGCACTGGCTATAAGCAGCAACATATCTCGAATTTCTTAATCACCTTTACTTATGTAATTGGTTCATCAGGATGTTGCTTTAGCTACCTTGTCATGAATTTGAGCCCCTAATAATCGGTGTTGAAGGGTGTTTTGTACCTACAAAAGAGCAAACAGCCGCCATGTTCCTCTCATTCTAACACCAAGCAAACAAAAACACCAGCATGTGCAGTTTACTGTCAAAAATATCAGCATTCAGTGGTAGTATTGGACATATGCGTCTAAAAATCTGGACACGTCTTAATTGTCACATCTTTATACATTACCAGGTGCTTACATCCTTTGATGCAGACAGGCTTGTAGCTTTTTGTCAGATCCTCAGTGCCAGTGAATCTGCATATTTCAACAACAGGACAGGCACACCAAAGACTTGTCATCTCCACCGAGCTCCTCAAAAATGTGTCTTGTACTAAACCAAATAGGGAATAGAGGGAAGGGAACAGAGGAATCTGAGCGTACACAAATATGATCCCAGCAACACTTTTATTCCCTGCAGATTTCACTTTCTGCACCACGGTTCTGATTTATTTCCCTTCTCCTTCCAGTTCTTTAATTATGATTTCAGCTCGCCCTGTGTTGATGATTTGGGGGATTTGATTTTTCCTCTCTTAATGAGTTAAGCCTCTGCATGAAAAGAAATAATCAAAAGTGCTCATCAAAGTTATCATATTGTTTTACTTGTTTGATCTGAAGAAAGGTTCTCATGAAATAAGAAAATTCATGTGAAATTCACCAGATTAAGAGGAATGTAGTTTAATATTTATACTGGAAATATTCTTTCTTTGGATACCTCAGAATGAAATCTGTATTATTAAATACCCAATGATACACACAGACTGTTTTTAACTGTAAAAGTCCCCTGTAATATTTAAAACTGAAGACGCTGGATCGCACCTCATTTGATCTAGTAGGTGCAAATACATGACAGTATATTAGTGCCTTTTTTCAGAGAAGAGAACATACCAAAATCAATTTTTTGATCACTTTGACTCTATATTTCTCTCTAGTCAGCTATGATGTGCATGCACTCTTGATATCTCTGCTGTCTGCATGCTCAATTTTGCCTTGTCCTCACTTTCAACTTGGCATAACGTTATGTCTGTGCCACAACTGTAAACTAATCACAAACCCTGAAGCAGATAAAATGGGTGTTTGGTCAGTCTGCCGTCCAGTCCAATTGCTGGAAAACCAGGTCAGTTCCACATACAGTAGGTGTGGGAGTACTATTTCCTGTCCTGTATTTTTAAGCAATTTTAAAATACTTGACAGTTGCGATTCATATTCTAATCAAACACATTCACATTATTCCCAGCAGCATTGACTTTTGAGCTAACAGTGTCTAATGTTATGAGCTAAGAAAAGCTAACCTGGAGCTACCGCTGGCTCCAAGCTAATGACAGTTCAACAGTTTACTCAGACGGAGTGAAAAAACAAGACAAGATGGAAGTTATTTCTAAGCCTGACAAAGTTGTGGCTCCATCCTCATGTTATTAAAGTATTGAATCAGTAGGTATATATTCCTTTACATTGTAAGTCAAGCTAATGATTTTATTCTGGTGCATTTATTATTACGGTGGTGCAGTGGGTAGCACTCGTGCCTCACAGCTGGAAGGTCCTGGGTTCAATCCCAACACTGGGTGGCGGGGCCTTTTTGTGTGGAGTTTGCATGAATTGGTCATTCTAAATTGTCCATAGGTATGAATTTAAGTATGAATGGTTGTTTGTTTCCATGAGTCAGCCCTGCAATGAACTGGCATCTCATCCAGGGTGTACCCTGCCTTCGCCCTAAGTTGCCCCAACCCTTGTGAGGATTAAGGGATGGAATTTATTTATTGATCAGTTCAAGCAGCCACAAGACACTTTCCCTGTTGTGTGACAATAAAGATGAATTGAATTAATAAAAGTGTAGCTAACCTGTCTATTTCATTAGCACCATACATTAAACGGTAAGTGTACATAAGAAATGATTATTAATAATATATAATGTTTATTGAATACAAAATCTTTGAATATTTTGAAATATGAGTGGCAAAAAGTAGCATTGTTGCACATGCTTTAAACAAATACAATTGCCTTGGTTAGTCTGACTGGACGGCACACTGATCATATTTTTTAGCTGCTTCAGGGTCTGTGATTGGCTGAGAATTATGGCACAAACATAACATTGTGCCAAGCTGACAGTGAGGACCAGGCCAACTTGAGCATGCAGATGGAAGAGATACCAAGAAACCAACAGGGACACAGTGAAAGTCAAAAGGGTACACATTACAGCTAACTTGAAAGAAAAAGTGTCAAAACAATCACAGAATTTATGTATGCTCAACTTGCTTTTCTTCTCTCAAAATCTATTAGCTCTTTCCTTCAAAAAGAGGCATTAATAAATAATGGCATACAAATATCCATTGTATATACAGTTTGAAAAATAGGGTTTTCAAAAATGGAGTGATAAAATTCACAAAGGATGTTTTGGAAGTATAGATTTTACAAAATGAACCTCAACAAACACCTGCACTGTACATACAATGCTATTTCTCACTGAGCATTAAAGGATATTGGAAAAGCATTCTAGAAATACAAAATAGCAGAAAAACAGGGAAATGACCTATGCTCACCTGGGAGCCTGCACACAATGAAAAAACACCATAAAGGAAAAATAAGTACATTTCCAATATAATAAACATCATGCACAACAGTAATAAGAAATATATTATATAATGTGTTGGAGGATTGTCCTATTAATAAAAACCAGCATCTATACCAGCCTCCTCCAGAGAGCTTCCCTTGTTCCAGACACCGCCAATTTGACTTTCCCATCAAGCGTGACAAGCTGCTGGATATGCTATCAGAGCTGAACTTGTGTGACCTGCTCTCCCAGAGCATGAAGTAGCACCCATACGAGCTCACTTAGAAGCACGAGATAAAGCACACGATGCACTCTTCACAGCAGGACACACCACAACGCTCTCTCGCCCCCACAGCAACATCCCCACTGCTTAATCTAATCAGTTCAAATTAACTTTAATACACATACTGCCCCAGGCTTTTGACTCGGCTGTATCTCGCTGACACACCTTGTAAAACTTCTTCTCATTCCCCTCTGAATGACAGTCACACAGCCTAACTTCAGCTGACACTGAGGTGTAAAGAAAAGTTCATTTGCAGATAAATTTGACATTACTGTGACACTGTACAGTCATTGGAATACACAATAGGGATTTTAAAAAATTACCATGCAAATAATTATTTTGGTGGAAAGCTTCCTTATGCACCATATTGAAAAATTCAGAACAATAGTGTCCTTAAAATGCCCATAGAGCAAATCCATTCAGGAGGTTTCTTCTTGCATCACCATGTACACCTCTTTGACAACAGCAGGATCTTTAGGGCATAGATTCATCTTATTTTATGTGCTGAATTGCTGCACAGATAGTAGCTGTAACCAAACGGGATACTCGTGATTTTTTTCCAGTGTTGGAGTTCGTGCACTGCATGCAATGGCATTCAAAATGAAATATTCATCACAGGACAGTACATAGTGCTTTATTTAACATTAAAACCTGGCCAGTAGGGTGCCTCTAGTCCTCGTAACACTGATAGTGACGGTCTCACAACATGCTGTTTACCATTTCAAATAGTGCTGTCTGCTGGATTTCTCTTGCTCTGCTGAACTGGAAAGACACTCTGTAAAACTACAGCAGCTCATTATGTGTGCTTGCAAAGCCAAATACACATAATTTAGCTACGGATGTATTTAAACAATTGTAACATTTTACAAATGATAATTAGTTTATTGTGCTCATATGACTATTACCTTTAGACAGACAAGAAAACACATTCAGCTGGAACATTTGTAGCACAGATTTTTGTTTCTGCCCTTATTTTATTTTTATAAATGTATCTGTATTTCTAGATGCACATAATATGCATTTTACTGTACTGTGTTAAATTAAGCATTTCTTTGGTCAAAGCTCACTGTGCTCTAACATCTAAGAAAATGCTTTTGTCTTCACTTGTACTGCCATCAAGTGGTACAAAACAGTAATCTGGTGTCTAGACGGCTCCATGGGACAACCACTGTCCCTTCACTTGCTGTAAATTAGAAGACAGGTATAGTGTTTAGATACTCAACATATTAATCTGTGCATTCAGGTCTACCTTTAGCTTCACCTGAAGAACACTAGTCTACATTCCTCCTATGGAGAAAATGATTGCTTACTTGACTATTGTTTGATTTGCATATTTATTACATGTTTTTTGGCAGTAACAGAGATTACCACAACAGATGGATACAGTTAAGTTTAACAGCACTGTAAGAATGCAGCAGTTTTTACTCTTTACAGTTGTTTACACAAGCTACTATATAATTCTGATAAAAAAATGTCTAATGTTGTCTGTGCCTGCGTCTATGGTGCTTTAAAAAAAGGTTGTAGTATTTAATTAAAATATGCACCTGGAAAGAGATAACATAATGAACAAAAATTAAGCAGATGTTCACACAAACAAACCGTGAGGTTGATTACACACCCACGCAGCCACTAGACGTTCATGCTGGAGCAAATTTCTGCTGCCATCTGCTGGTCTCAAACTATCATTGCATCAGCAGACATGACAACGCATCCCATATTTGTTATTTTCTCACTGTTATTTAAAAAAAAACATATTACTTTTGCAGGGTTTTCAAGGTTGGTTTTTTTCTACCATTGTGAGACTTGTGTTTTTGCACAGCATTTACATTCGAGAAACAGACCTCTGCTGAGACTTTTCTACCATGCAGAAAAGAAAATATTAGGCTTAAAAATACACCAGTAATACTGTAAGCTTGGGTCCTCTATAATGTATGTATGAATAATACTTTATTTGAGCTATTTTCTAGATTATAATAATATAAGTCTCCTGTGACAAAGTCACAGGAGACTACTATTAGGTGCTAATATACAAGGTGATGCAAATAACACCTTATAAGAAATCAAAATTAATAAAAGAAGTAGTAAATCAACTAGAAGAGAAAAATGAAATAATGAACAATAACTAAGAAACTTTTAAAAAATAAATAGATAAATAAATAAGACAAAATTGAGGAAAATCCACAGCATGCATAAGATAGAAAATGAAAATGAGCAAGACATAATGAATAAAATGAACAAAAACTAACAAATCAATAAATGAAAGAAACAGAATTAAACAAAAATAATCAGGTAAATGAATTAAAAAAAAAATGAAAATAAACAAAAATAAACAAAACTAGAAAGCGCAGACCTCTGCCAAGGCAGCTCGTTTCCCCCATATGACATTGTTAGGGTCTGTGTCCACAAGAATGTTTTGAGTACCCGCATTGCTCCCGGCATTACTTTGTGGACGCTACTGCCCAGCACTTCGCCCTGCATTTTCTGTTGCTATGGTTATGTGCAGGTCACTCATCCTTTGGCAGACAGTGACCCTGAAAGGTCCACATTTTGGATTCCTACTATATATAGCTCACAAAATAATAGTTTAAGAAGAATATGGTGGATTAACATTTAAATCTGTGGTTGATTAATCAAGATGAAGCCTATGTAGAGATTTAATCTGATGTTTTTGGATATGCACAGAGTCAGTGTCTGAATAAGTGAGGTGAGTGCAGGGCTTGGGGTACAGTGCAGAGAACAGCTTGGAATTTAATGACATCCTGACATACGTATGACGCACTTATAAGTTCATGTTTACATTGATACTCACGTAGTCACAGAATAATCACATGAATGAGCCAGAGGGCCAAGTAAAAATGTTCTTTTCACACTAACATTTCAAACCATAACAGATGTTCTGGACATTTGCTTCCTTCATAAAATTATGGAAATCCTTCAGTGTTAGATCACCAACCAAGTCGTCAATCAGTTTCCCCTCTGTTGTGGTGCAGAGAAGTTCAGTGATTTCTTCCTATGTCTCACCCCTTCTAGATTTTGATTGGTTGGCGAGTGAGCAGTGATTGTCAATCACAGCTCTGTTGTAAAGACTGAGCATTGAAATGCCCTAGGCCACATCTTTCCTGATAATTTCATCAAAATTTGTTCATAACTTTTTGAGTACTCTTGCAGATGAACTAACAAACAAAAGCATAACCCCCATGACCCCTTGGGGGAGCAAATAATAACCGAGATCAACACAAAGCTGGCTACGAAATAAACAATACAATCAGGAAAATGAACAAACATTTCAAAAAGGACCAAAATAATAAATAAAAATGGACAGAAAATACAATAGAAAAGGACCAAGAAATGAACAAAACAGAAAAATAATCTGTCAAAAAACCCCCACAAAATTAATGAAATAAGGCATTTAACAAATAATCTTCAAAGAACAAAAAGATTTAAAAATGAACAAAATAATCTATTCAATGAACATCAAATAAATAAAATAAAATAAAATTGTCAAGCTAAATGATGGGTTTTATTCCATATAGTATATAAGGGAGTTTCTTGTTGCTCTAGACACATTTTTTTCTGTTTTAGGTTGTAAAGGTTGCCAACCCCCGATATACGTACAGTAGATGCAAAATTACAGAAAATCGTGGTGCATCAGTGTGTGAAGTCTGGATATAAGTCCAGATGACAGTTAAATTAAACAGCTGCGTAAATATCCTCAGCTAAAAATATATATTTACAGTACATTTACTTATTTTATTTATATATATTTATCCACTGCCAGTAATGCAGGATGTCAGTCTATCAAGGAGCAGTGGCAGTATTGTTACTAATCATTACTGTACTTGGGGTCTTGTAAGCACTTTGTCCTTCACACTTTACTACTTACATTGAAAAGCCTTTTAACAGCTGACCACAAAGCTTAAACACTAAGAGGTCATTTTAATTTGCAAATTAAAATATCTCAGCACCTCTTTATTATGATTTTCATAACGTTAATGGTACTGTATATACTGCAGATAAATGATGCACTTTGGAGAATCAGCAGGAGCCTTGGCATAGCGTTTGTGCCCAAACCAGCAGGGAGCACATTCATGACTCTTACAGTATCATCTGTAGACAGCACAGTAACAGTAAAAAAATGATCAGCATCAATGTTGTATTTTCATCCAAATCTCCAGGATATAATGAACACTACAGTCTCCATAGACAGCACACAGACTTAAGATTTGTACTCTTACGAGAATCAGTCGTATAGCCTCAACCTTTTTGCTTCACATCTTTTTATATTGTTTAATACTGTGTCACTGCAAGGGGCAGGTTGATAAAGGCAGCCGACAAACAGGAACAAATCCATGAAAAATGCAGGAGGAGTTTGCTTCAGGGCTGTGCTCATGACTAGAAGGTTGATAGTTGTTTTGTGTATATTTTGTGTATTTTTTGGTGTTTAATTGCCTTAAAACCCATGCAGGACACTGAAGGTAATTAGTTTAGATGAAGGAATGAGGGGATATGGAGAAAGCAATTGGAACTGACAGCTGAAACTACTGCCTTATTAAAAATGTTAGACCAATAATAGAGACAGTGCACAAGGTTAGAAGAAATACAATGAATTAATTTCAACCATAAGTGGAATAATATTCTACCACAGGTTGTCCACTGATAACTTAATGTCTGTGAAGATCTGCTGGTTCGTATTGTGCATAGAAAATGCAAAATGTTTTGGAAATTACTCAGCGAGAGTCTTTGACCATAATGAACAAGACGAAAGAATTTAAGAAATGTTGCTCAGTAGTACTGATGGTGATGTGATGTTACAGTATTCTTTCTTGGGTTTTTTGAACTCAGCAAAGTTACACTTCTGGACACTGTCAAAAATATCCACGTACTTAAATGATAAATTCAGTGACTTTACTTGTCAATCCAAAGCTTGTTAATTTCGTGTTAAGAGGCCGGGGTTGTCAAAGAGTGAATACAGCTGGAAGCTTGTGGGTTTCTTTGTTTGACATCATACACTGGTTGACAATGTGGACACTACTTTGTGAAGTATGAGTGCAGAGTTAAATAGGTCAGCAAGATTTCTTTTTCTAAACTAGAAATCACACAGCGAGCACAGACCTGCAACAAAGAAGCTCAGATTCTCTTCACAGTAAGATACGACAATGAAAACAAATGATAAAGTTATAGAACTTGTCAGTTTCAATGTTATTTTATTCATAGTTCAATAGTTATTCACAAAAAATAACATTTCCATAATGGTGTTTTTCTACTAGATCTCGCTCTGTAAATTTTGAGGATACATCTAATCCGTGGGCACATTACTGAATCAGTAGACTTTCCACTACAATTTGGTGTCAGTTGCATGCCTATAGCTTGATTTGCTACAGTAGCAAATTTCTTCAACCCCTGTCAGTATAAGCTGGATCAGTATATGTGGAATATTGACCATATTGCTTCTTTTGCCATTTCTGCCCTATCCTGAACATTTCATTCAGATCCATTCATGACTTTTTGAGTTATTTAGTGAACAAACAAACTCATAATTTAACTGTGGTAAAAAAGTAGCCTCCTTGGCAGAGGTAATAAATAAAGATTGTAGGATCATCTGTATGATCAGCATATCATACTTTATGTGCAAGTTACTGGGTAGATGTAACTTCTTGCAAGAGATGTGGAAGAACATTCAACCTGCTCCCCTCTGCTGAGAGGAAATTGGTTTCAATGCACAGAAAAAGAATAAGGCAATATCATGAACTGGAGCTGCTTGAACAACAGTGTTGCTGCAGTGAAGTGAGTTTTACATCCCCACGGTCTAAGAAACTGCATTGGCTCCTTCAAGGCTAATAAAACTTTGCAGCCGGACAAAGAAAAAGTCTTCTATTGTGTAAACCTCAACACCAGAAGGAGCTGTGACATGAACACTGGTCTTTGGTGTCAAAGTCTTGACAAAGATTTTGTGGCTCTGTCACCTATCTGTGTAACAAATCCTGCTCACTGAAGAAAGGAAAAGCCACAGATCTCTAAAATCAAGACACAGTTTAGGTTTGTTGTGAAACAGACAATATGATGGCCTATATAATTGGACACAGGTACACATCAGATCAGTTTACTTTGTCTAAAAACAAAACAAGCTAATATTAAGATTTTGAGTCCTGACCACAACTTTTTTGAAAATATTCACACTACATTTAATAGATAGATGGGTCTGTGCCATAAAATGAACTGGTTTAACTAAACTCCACCAGTTCTGCCAAGAATAGTCAAATACCTGTGCAGAAATCTTTCAAAAGCCTGCAGACAGACACTAAGAGCATCGACTGAAGATGACACTTAACCAAATATTACATGTGCTGCATGTCTTGTACAAGTTTCCATTTGATTTCAAAAACCTTTAATAAATGAAACCGTTTGCTATTAAAGATGTATGGTGTGTAACAATTCTGCACCAGAAAAAAAACAAAGATTTATTTGTAACCCCACTATTGTCATGACATTAAAGTCCATGATAAATGTATGCAAACTCCTGAATTATAAATCAATAATTGTAAGCATGCATGCATTTGATCAGGCTCTGCTTTGTAAATAGTGCAATGTTTTCCAGGTCACGAGCCATTTGACAAACTGTGACATTTTCATGTCTTTGTGCTCGTTCGTATCACAGCTGCCCATAAATCCCAAACTCGGTTATTCAGCGTAGTGTAAACAACTGGCATTAGAGGAGAAGAGATGCTATTTGTGCCTTCTCAGCATTTATCAAAGGACAGAGCTACCCTTAGGTCTTATACTTTAATGTCATACTGTAAGTTAGTATGTTAGGAGTAAAAGAAAAAAAAACAAGATTGTCTCATGTGCTTACTGGCAAACCCTTTGTATTTGTGTTTTAACTGTTTATGTCTTTACTGCTGGAATTTATTTGCACACATGCTGTATTTTAATGCTTGATGACATAATCTGACCACACAAATGTAAATACAAATTTGATAATAGAGCAAATAAGACCATTTTTATTAAGCAAACAAAATCTTATTTTATTGTGTTTTTGTTACTGCAGCAACTGAAGAAGTGTTTCTGTAAATGCCAGGTGTAGTCTGGTACGGCTGATAAATATGTCTAATTAATTTATGGTGGGGTTGTCAAATGGCTTTTAAGCATAGTAAATAAAAGGCTGGCATCATTTTCAAGGCAGCTTCATAGAGGATGCCAGAGAGGGTCAAGAAGACAGAAAGGCATCCTTTGTTGAGAGTCAATCTTCTGAGTTAATCTTTCCTAAGACTATTTTCTCAGTTCTGATTTGCAGTACTAATTGAGCTTGTATTTTTGAGGTTGACAGACAAGAATGAAAAATTGCTCTGCAGGCGGGGTGCAAATTAAACACATAGATCAAATAACCGTAGGCAAGTGAAAGACGTAAGAGATACTACATCCAATATCATATCTGGGTGTGTTCTGCTCGTGACCGAATCCGCCTGTGACAGTGCTGTAAAATATTTGTGTTAGAGTGCTGTGGTGTGCTGCAATTAGATGCCAGAGTCAGCAGGAGTATTCTTTGCCTGTGAATTTCAAAATAATAAGCTAAATCTGTGAATGCACCCTTTTCAATTAAATAAATTAAACACCTAAACCTCATGCTAAATATAAATAAGCAATACAAACATTAAGCACAGGTGTCTCAAATTCCCAAGTTATGATTGCCTGTGATCATATTTGCACCAATAAAAAGAAATGCCTCTACTAATTAAATTTCCTCAGCAACATGGCAAAAGTATAACACCAAGCATTGTGTAATCATCAAAATTGTTGCATTTATTTAGTTGTTTAAAGGTCCCATATATTTAAACTTTAATTTAAATCTGTAGGTCTTATACCTACAGTATATACAT
>JAQQAE010015074.1:0-12170 GCA_029823295.1 Pseudamia nigra
ACATCATCGCCTCCATGTCATTGTGCTTGTGTTGCGCACAAATGCCGACAGCAGAGTTTTGGGACGCGACTCTGCCTCTGACTCCGCCTACACAGATAGTACCCGCTTGTAATGGAAAAGCAACTGAGCCGAGCAGAGCCGAGCCGAGTAGGTACTAATGGAAAAGCGGCATTAGTGTGTAGTGTATTTCAGAGTATTTTTGCAGTGTGACCAGTCAAAAGCAAAATGCAGAGTATGACGTATGGCTTTAAAAATGTTTTTCGCACTCAGAAAAGCATAAACATGTTCAAAATAGGTGCATTTCTATGAAGGTTTTGAAGCTTTGTGTTTAGTATTTTGCACAAAAGACTGCAGGCACTTCAGGGAAATGGAAACACATTTTAATTTACATTTCACTCACATAACTGATCCAACATGACCTGAGCCCTCATTTATCATCAGTGCATAGAAAAGGTCCTAAATTCTGACTTAAGACTGAAATTTAGAATGTGTATAAGTACAAAAAACTCTGTATTTATCAAATGTTCATTTGCTAGTTAGCTCAGTTAACCATATATGGCGACTGTAGATCCCTTTAAAAATGATGCAGAAACTTTTTGTGTCCCTCACCGCAAAAATGACTGAAAGGTAAAAAAGAGAAACTTTTCTGAATCACAGATCAAGGCGCTTGTTGCTGATGTTGACGCAAACTAAAAGCTGCTGTTTAATTTGCTCATATCGGGTGGAACTAACAAAAAAAATACTGCATGAGAAAATGTACAGATGTAGTGGGTTTCATTTGGCCACTTTACTGCCGAAGCGTGGCACTAATGCCGCGCCGTCAGAAAAGGGGGGCCATTGGGGGTGCAGTCTAAGCTCCCAACACTGGGGGCAGCAGAGTGCTTAAAGTAACCCAGTTCAGTAACCCTGAGTCAGTTGCTATGGCAACATGGTCTACTTTTTTCACTTATTCTGCCCAAAGTAATACATTTTACAGTAAGGTATTCATTCAATTGAAGTCCATTAATGTTTATTTTGGTGACTTCTAAATTGTTTTGACACAAAGATGCACTTTACATTTAACATGACTAAAACAAACACTGGAAAATTTATGAACAACTTTAAAACACTTCTAAATAATTGTTTCTTAATGAAATGTCAATATCTGGTGATTTTGAATTGATACAAAATTGCATGACAAGTATCGCGATATTACACTACATCAAAAATTTCCCCACCCTCATTGTATAGTATATATTTTATAATGGTTGATCACTGTCTGCATATTCATTGATGATCATATTTCTTTGTTATGTCCATTGCAATGGGTGACATGCAGTGGTGTGTGGAGTAAATGTAAAGAGTACTCAAGTAAAATACTGTTATTTCATAATTTTAATGATGTTGAAGTACTCATACGAATACGTACTGAGCAAGAGTAAAAAAAAGTACATCATTAAAAAAATACTCAAGTAGCAAGGTCATATTGGTCAATTTGCTTAATTGTTTAGTTAATTAATATTTTATTCTTTAGTATTTTGTTGTGTCTTTTACAGTTTTTTCATTGTGTTGATTTTGGTTAATTTTTAATGTTTATTTTTTAGCATATTTTGTTAATTTACTTGATTGCTTTGTTCATTTTGTTTTGCATTTGTTGATTTTTTTAAGGTTTTCTTGCTTGCACATGTTTTCATTAATTTTCTCTCTTCATTTTTGCTTTCTTCTTTAAGTTCAAATTTAATTTATTTAGCTGATTTTTTGTTTTGTGTTTATTTTGCTCCTTTTTTTGTTATAATACTCATATTTTTTTTTAACTTTCATCTTACTTCTCACTGAGCTGTGGCCAAATATTTGTTTTTTTCATCACTAATGCAATTGAGTAAACATAAAAAGTATTCTGTAAAATAACTTCTCTCAGAAGTACATTTTAGAAAATATTCCTCAAGTACATGTAACTGAGTTAATGAGTACTACCTACTACTTGAGTACTATCCACCTCCAGTGACACCTTCGTTTGTTATTGTAAGGTAGTGTGTGCATGGACTGTCGGCTGCAAATGAATTGCTCTTTTGGGATTAATAAAGTTATCTGAATCGGAATCTTCACATTTTATAAAAACGTGGCCACTGATTAGGTAGCGGTGATGCTTAGGATTAAACTGACTTTGATGAGAGCAATCAGGAGAACAGCCTGCTAATGTTTTGACATTATTAAAATTATTAAATTGAAATTCACAGGAGAAATATTTGAAATTGTACTACATTGAAGGTGTGACATGAAGCTATGCCTGAATGCTGCCTTCCACTGTCAATAAGTGACTTCAGCAATCCAAGCATCCAAGCAGTTTATGAAGCCCTGCAACTTGTATAGCTACTTCTCAACACTATTAATGCAGGTACAGCCAGAACATTCAACACATACAACAAAAGGTAGACTTAAAATGACAACTGTCACACTGAGGCTGCTGCTACAAAAAGCATTCATCTAACTCCCTTCTCGAGAAACCTCCGTTCTCCATCCACGGCCGTGAAAAAGCCTCCGGGAAACAGGTCAGTGAACAAAAGGAGACTGGGAGAGTAAGAGCAAGAGACACGGAGAAATAGGATGGGAGTTGAGAGGAGGAGGGGGTCAGAAGTTGATAAGAACTGAGCTGTACTGTTCTTTTAGAGACCAGCTGCCGGAAGAGCTGCTGAAAGGCGGACAAAAACACTTCCCAGAGCGCCTCAGTGGCCCACAGTGACACCTCCCAGCAGTCTTCCCATCAGCCACTCAAGAGCGTGACTGAGAGCTGTCACCCAGGCAACTGTCTGTGGAGCTGCAAAGCATGTACGCCTCCTTACAAGGAAAAATTCCACTAATGATGACACTGATGAAAAAGTATGGCCATATGGGAGACTTCACGTGTTGTATATTTTAGATAAAAATATGGGTAACAATTTAGAATGGGAAAAAAGACACTCGTATTTAAGTAGCCCTAACCTGAAATAACCCCTACAATAATAAAGGATCAGTAGGCAAATAAGCAAATAAATAATGCTAATGACAGAATACATGAATGGGAAAGAAAGGAAGGCCAGGGGAATGGAGTAGGGCGTGCTGTAGGTTTTGTTTGAACAATCAGAAAACTGGTAAAAAAATAAATAACCTGGGGCTGGATGGGGCACAGGTGAAGATCTTGAGATTTTCTTTGGGAGTGACGAGAATGGACAGGATTAGGAATGAGCTCATCAGAGGGACAGCTCAGGCTGGATGTTTTAGAGACAAAGAAGAGAGGCCATATTGAGGTGGTTTGGACATGTGCTGAGGAGAGATAGTGGATGAAGCGGCAAAGCGGAAGACCAAAATCAAAATAAACTAAATAAGGACTAAATCAAAATTAACATAGCATGTAAAAGAACGTGTTTTATTGGGAGGGCAAACAAAATCGCCCCGCACCGCCCTGAAATCTATACCTACACAGAGCTGATGCAGATGAGGTGATCCATTCTTTGACTGCTGCTTCTGACCATAACAGCTGTATTTCTTTGATTTCTTAAGTTGTTTCCATAGGTCTGACATTTAAAGCATCTATAAAATGACATGCTGAGCTGGTATATTTCTTGCAGGGTAGAGACAACATGGCCGAGAAATGTTTCCGTGGCAACAGAGGGAAGGAAGTCAAATCATCTCTTCACTGACTGCACATACTGTACAGCTCTTAGACATTAATAAACACTCACTACACTCCATAAAATTGATGGAATATTGGTAAATATTTTCCTGTGGTTAAGTGGTGCTTGTTCCAGCTTGGTGGAGCACAGAACATCGTTCCAAGCAGAGATGAAACCACTGGGAAGCAGCTGTGGGCTAATTTAGACCGGAGGAAAAAATAAAAGTGTGAAACTTCACTCAGAACAATCTGTTCTTTTTTTTTTACCATATCTAAGGCAAAGTTATAAGACTATAAATACTGAAAGAAAAGTAGATTCGAAGAACAATCATCCTGAGTTGAGAGGTATCTTTAAACAGTCTCTGTTTAACGTCAGTAGAAGCAAAACACTCTTACCCCATTTTATACAATTACCTCTATTACCCCTCTGTGTGCTGTGGATGTTTTCTTCATTTTCATCACCCATTTCACCTGTGACTGATAATGCTATGCACACAGGTGTGGTTGTAGTTATGACCACCAACACTGAGGTCAAATCTTGGCTGGGACCAGAATGTATCATGGCCAAGACAAAACCAACACTTTGAGGGGTAGAGACCAAGACCAAGGCGAGGTTAGACTTAGGGTGCATTCACTCCAGCTATGTTTAATCAAACCCTAGTTAATTTGCTCGGAAAGTCTGGTTCACAACCACAGTTGTGTAGCATGACAGCTGGCAGAAATGGAGTGAGGACGAGGTAAAAGCTCTGATAAAATATGATCAGATGAAAATATATCACCGCTGCTGGTAAGAACTCACAGGAACAATGAAGCTTTCGAACTAATTAGTGGAAAATGGAGGCTCTGGGATTCACCTGTACAGTGGAGCATTGACACACAAAAAATCCATCAACAATATATAAAAATTCTTGACATGCTTAGAAGAAGTGTCAATTCAGGACAAGAAAAAGACATGTTTCTTTGGTTTGAAGAACTAGCTGCCATTCTTGGCACATGACTGAGGAGCAGGACAATGAATCCTGATAGCAGTGAGTAACAAAATGAGATTGAAAAGAGGTACATTTCAAAAACTGAACATAGTTCAAAATGGGGAAAAAAAACCTGAAAATAGTGAGTCCATGTTGGGCTAAAAGTCATGTCATACACTTTTTTGTTGTAGCCTGTGTGCCAAATTTCATTAAACTTGCCTTCCATAGGGATGTGATGTTTAGCTCTGCCTCTGAACCATCTAGCCACACCCACTTATGAATCCAATGTAATTAATAAATCATAAAGTGCACTGTAAAGGTAGTGATGCCCTGTGACTGGCTGTGCCCAAATCCGGAGTCTCATTGTCCAAGACCAGGACAAAACTGAGAGATAATACAGTTGAAACTGAGACAAAACCAAGCCTTTCCAAACCAGATCTTGACATGAAATATTATTCACATCAATCACAAACATCAAGTGGACTAATGCCAGGATCACCATTGACAGCCTAACCTTTTGCATACCTGAGTTGATTTGTACTAGAGTTAAATGATCACATGAGATCTAAAAACTGCAGTGACTTTAGCGCAGCAAAGCAACAGCACCATAATGTGACAGATGAGTACAGTACATGCAAATTATGAATGAACTGTATAAAAGTCTATAGAATCATAAAATTATGCAAATGTGCTGGGTGAAAGTCAAGAGTTTTGGAAGACTGTAAGAGGACTGGAGCCTATCCCAGCTGGCTTAGAGCAAAGGGAAGGTACACCCTGTATGAGTTGGCAGATCATTGCAGGGAGAGAGACAATGATTCACACTCATATTCAGTTCAGAGTGATCAATTAACCTCACACCTAGTACAGGAGTCGGCAACCTTTACAATCTAAAGAGCCATTTTTGGACCTAAAGGCAAAAAAAGTGTCCAAACTGCAAATAATATTCAAACCCTTCACATGCCACATGACGCATGTTTTAGCTGGCAACATGGTAACACCAATTTGGTTCTTTCATTTTTTCTATTTACATGTTTGTTCACTTCCTTGATTGTTTTGCTTGTTTTTGTTCCATTCATTAATTACTTTCTTCATTTTTCAGATTATTTGAAATAGTAAGTAACTGGTCTTCTGGCAATGGAAGATGGACATCCCAGGGCTCTGTGAGAAGTCTTGCTTAATCTTGTTCATTTTCTTGACGACGTTGTTCATTTTCCAGTTCATTTTCTTCTCTTTGTTAATTTTGTGCTTATTTTGTTCCATTTGTTTATTAATGTGTTACTTCTATCATCATACAAAGCCACAGGAGCCACTGGAGAGGCTAAAGAGCCACATGTGGTCCTGGAGCCACAGGTTGCAGATCCCTGCCCTAGTGCATGTTTTGTTTGTGGGAGGAAGCTGGAGTACCTGGAGAGAACATACAAACTCCCCACAGAAAGGTCCCACCAACCAGTGATAACATCAAACCCGGACCTTCTTGCTATGAGGTGCTAATGCCAACCACTGCACCACCGCCTCACCCCCACTGAGGACTTTACTTCAAAATTGCATGCAACATTGACACCTGTTATGTTCTTTGCATGTAGTTAATACGACCAAGAACACATGCTTCACATGTGGTTGATGATGTGCCACAGGCAGGTTTCAGCTTCATTGAGTTGAGGCATAAAACTACTTGGTTAGAGTTGAGGAAAAGGCCTAGGATAAGGGTTAGACAGAAAATAAACAAAACATAAAACCTGAAGTACATGAGGCTGAGTTTGAACCCCCGATCTCCTGGATGAAAGTCAATGGTCTTGTTGTACAGTACCACATCCATATCCTACTAAATTTGTGTCCTTAATCACCCTGATCTCATGACTTTATAAGGTAAAACAGCAGTAATGCATTTTTTTAAAGAAGTCATTTAATAGCAAAGGTGAAAAGACATGTTAAAGCATTAAAGTGAGGTTGTCTGAGTACAAAACATATTACATCTGTGGAAGGATGTGTCCCCAGATGCCTTTGTTGCCAAAAATAATACATTTTCAGATTACGTAAAGGGCAAATGAACCTTAGGAACCTTTAACAAAGCAGCTGACTAAGCAACACACATTTTAAACATAGGGGTGACATTTAAAACAACATATGAAATTAGTTTTGACTGTTCATTTTCCAGTATATGATGTCACCATTCATGGGTGGAGCAGTGACATCGAGGTGCAGGTTGATTTGACAGAGGAGGTGGTGGCTTTAGTCTGCCTCGCTAACTGGTGACAGATCAGTTTTACATAAAGTCCCAAAGTCCCAGGGCCTTTCTCTGTGGTGAGAACAGGAGTGTTACAGAGGGTGAGATATCTAACAGTCAGTTCTGTTAGCTGTGACTGGACTGCTGATGATCATCACGGCAAAAATGTGATGTGTTCGGGACTGAATCACCGTTTTATGATGCACTGAGTTGGTGTTAAATATTGAATGTCTGTAGAAGCCAGAATGAATCCCCCCCCTCCCTTTTTCAAACCATTTGCATGTTAACTGTGCAGTTGATAGTGTTCATATTTTGCGGATGTGTTAATGCTTGAGATCTCTACACAAATGGAATAATGGCCTGTACAATAGACCTTTTCACCATTGATATTTTAACTCATTATGGTAGAAAATGCACAGGTGTGATTACTTTATTCACCATGGCTGCATTCCATTTCTGCTCATCTCTCCCAGGATTCATTTTGTTCATCGTGGTGCCTTTGTATGGCTTTCTGACAGACTGACATAGAATTGATTCCTTGTTAAGGTTAAGATTTTTTCTTTTTTTCCTGCTCAAACAAGTCCAAATGTCTCCTGTGATAAAAGGTCTACTGAGCTGCTCAGACAGTATACATTTCAGCCTCTTTATCTACATTTTTAAGCCACATGATTTATTGTGAATCGGCCTAGATTTCAGCTTCAGTGGCCGTTGTTTGCTGTGCGGTGTTCCAGGAGAAATGAGCAAACAATTATCTGCTCCTGAATGGCCCTCAGATGGTTGGATGAATTTCTGACAGGCATGAAATTTTGGTTGACCAGTGAGAGCCTTTCACACAGCTGAAGCAGAGCCCTGAGTCATTTTCCCAATAGCAGTGCATTTTTACTCACTGTGCCTGCACGATGAGGCAAACAAACATATTTACGTCTCAGAAGATGTACCTATACAGTGTGAGTTTAAATTAAAAAGTTCTAAAATTGCTGTGTATCTCACCAACTTTAAATGTCCAGTTGACAATGTTGGGAAACTACCTAGCAGCCTTTCATTTTTGGCGAACCAATGTAAATAATTAAACAGGTGACCTGGTTTACAACCGCGCAGTTCTCAAACTAGTATGTCTGTTATTTCTTACCTGCACCAGTTGTTGAAGGAATCAGAAATGCAGGCTGTCTCTCCACAGACATCCTGTGGTTAGAAAAGCTACCTGATGCTAACGCTGTATTGTTACCGCTATGACTGTTTCAACTCCATGCGTGAGTACATGAACTCCTATGAGGTTGTAAGCTGTGTTTACTGGCCTGTCACCTGTCCAAACATGCACCGCAGACTGCAACAAACCATGAGCTAAGATCAAAATTCCCAACATCATTGACTGAACCTTTAACTTAATGTTTAGACTCTCCTGGGATGATAAAGCTAGTCAGTTTACTGTCATTTAAAAAGAATATTTTTTAAAATTCAGCTAGTTAACATTTGTTTCAGATGTCAGCTAAAGCAGGATGTTTAATTTGCAGTTAATTTATGCAAGCTTAATTTTTGATCATTGATGGAGTGTTAGCGTAAACACTGACACAGTGGTGGAAATGCCTTCAGTGCCACGGTGGTGGAAAGGAGGTCAACTAATTGGGACAGCTAAATATATACAGTGTGTACCTTCTCCTCTGAAGGTGAAGCATGGTGCCAGAGTCAGTGCTGAGACAGACTCACCATGTCAGTGATAATGAGGTGATTAGGACCCACTGTTGGCCACACAGTGATGAACTCCCATACATCTGTATGGCAAATAATTTACAGGATCTGCAGGGACTAATTGCAAAGCTTTTACAACACTTATACAGCAGCGATGTCACTTTAGTGCTGTGTACGAGGTCACATGCCAATAACCTACATTTATAAGACTGTGCCAGTTTATATTTATATTTTAAGCAAATTTGAAAATGAGAATTTTCCTTTTAATTGGCGACAAAACAATAAGGAGCATAAAAAGCCCATGTTTCTCAATTTATGTCAAATCCTCCAAAGCAGAAATTCCATTTTCAGCCAAAAACTCAAAACAGAAATGTATCGTTTCTCAGGACCAAAACATCCCGAGTTTATTGTAATCTGCCATAATATCTCCCTGCTTTAATGAAAATAAATCCACACATTGGATGATTTCATGTCCTTTACTGTTTAAATGTAAAAGATAGTGTTAAAATGAAGAGTGATACAGTAAATAAGCTAAAAATTATACCTAATAACTTACTTTTTTCTTCTCTTTTTATAGTATACAGCATATGCTGCTAATAATTTGTCATTGTAAACATAAATATTTCCATAGTTTTGTATTTGTATTTTTGTACACATATCTATTCTTTTAGGGAAACACTTTATATGCACATTTCTATTCTATTGTTCTGCTATGTTTCAATTCTAAGTGTTTTCATAGAAATCCGGATTCTTTTGCCTTGTAAGGGACTGCAAAGAATTATGCTGTGCTGCTTTACAATGACAATAAACATACTGATTCTGAAAAATGTACAAGATGATCAGCAAAAACAAATTGTACAGTAAAGGCTGAAATGAAACCAAACCCCTTCTGGTAGAAGGAAAGATTTTAAATTCTAAACCTGTAATTCTCCAGGCCCTTTGGATAAAGTAATTTCTTTTTAAACATTTCAGTGAATAAAGTGTCGATGCATGACCTTCCCTCTGCCCACATGTTTATAAAGCTATAATATTCTTTTCCTCTGCTAATATTCTTCCTTTTTGAAATTGCAGATGCAGCTATGAATCACCCAAAATGAATCTCTAGCATATGCATATTGCAGTTACTCCTCTCTCCGGCTCTTGTTTTACATATATACTATATTTTCTACCTAGTCTTTAACATTTCATATTATACATTTGCTGTCAGCGGGATTATTTCTATTGACAGAACTGGTACACAGATACAAAAACACTAAAGTGATTAGAGTGAGACTATCCATATGAGACCACGATCAAACAAACATTTCCACATGTGTACACACAAACACACCCCACCCCCCCACACACACACACACCCACACACACACATGCACACACACACACAGTATGCTGAGTGCTAGTGTCTGTAATCACAATGCAAGGATTACAATTCCCAAATATCAACAGTGTGTTTGTATTTACTCGTATGTCCCCAGATTAAGTAAGAACTACTGTGTTTTTAACAGAAAGTGATGGAAAACAGGGTATGAACCAGCATACAGACTGCACAGTGAGCGCTAATAAGGTGTGTTTCGACATTTTTTTCACTGTGCCTAATTAGTATGACCTCATCAACAGCAGAAAAGAAAGATTTACCCAGTCGCTCTTTTTTTTCTGTGTACTGAGGGCGAATACTCCCTGCATTCATTGAAAAGCAGTCAAATGTGACAGAGGCTTAATGGCTTTTCCACAGTCCTCACTGTTTCTGGCACTTAACTGGTTGTGCCTGGCTTTTCTTCCTTAATTAAACACTCCCAAAGTCCTTATTGAAGCACACGTAGATGCCGTGCCTATTCAAAACCCTCTTGCTCTTCATTTTTTTGCTATCACATTCCAGAGTCCTCTATGAAAATGGGCTTCTGTCTGGATGTTAATCACCATTTTTGGACATAACTGAACATGTTGTCAAACGGTTTGCTCCGGCATAAGCTGCAGTACAGTCACGGGGATATTCAGTTTCTAAGCATGAGCTCAGAGAGTTTTAATCCTAGGCAAACTCAGCAGGCTCACAAGCAACATAGTGTCAGCAAAGACAGCCTTAGAAATGTCACAATGGACAGATGGGACAGAGAGACATAAAAAAGTACAGCTCCATTACCGTTAAGATCAGAGAATGTATTTTAGTTATTCTGTGGTATCGTGTAATTTTCTCATAAGAACAAAAATTAGGTTTAGTAGCTTTGCGGGTTATTCAGATTACTTTGGAAGAATAGATGCACTCACTGGTGACTTTATTAGGTACACTTGTTAACAAAGCTCATTAATACATATATCTCATCATCAATCATTACATGGCAGCAATTCATTGCATTTATGCATTTAGTCACAGTCAAGACGACCTGCTTAAGTTTAAACCGAGCATGAGAATGGAGAAGTAAAGTGATTTACGCAACCATGAACATGGCGTAGTTGTTGTTTGTTGTTGTTGTTGGTCTGAGTATTTCACAAAATGCTGATCTACTGGATATTTCACACACAGCCATCTTTAGAGTTTACAGAGAATAGTCTGCAAAAGAGAAAATATCCAGTGAGCAACAGTTCTCTGGCCGAAATTACCTTGTTGTTGCCAGAGGTCAGAGGAATGGTCAGACGAGTTGGAGCTGATGGAAAGACAACAGTAACTCAAATGACCACTGACAACTGAGTAATGCAGAAGAGCATCTGTGGACATACAACATGACAAACCTTGAAGCAGATGGACAACAGCAGAAGATCACACATGGTGACTGTAAGATTTAAGGCATAAAACTGCTCCCCCACTAAGCTGTGAATGGCAGCAATAGCTGATGTGTGTGACCAAACAAAGACAGCATCCAACTTTCGTGAGCTCTTTTCCATTTTACTGTTTTTCTAAGCATGTACAGCAACATTACAGCAGTGACTGGCATGGATTCCCCGTCCCACACTACAGGTCCCAAAGATTAGTACCCAGCCCGTGCATAAAAGCATCGGCCCCAACCATTTCCCTGACAGACAAAGGGGTGTTATCTACAATTTGTATATACATTATTTACAGGAAAACAACATTTATCCTCACCAAAGCATCAGAAAAAAAACAATAAACCAAAAATAATTCCAGTCTCTCCCCAAATTCCCTCCATGGGGATACCTCCATGACAATGGCTAACCTTTAAATCACCTCAGAGACAAACAGAGTAGAACAAAAATAATGGAACAACCAATCAAAATCAAATCAACTATGTATCAATCAACTAAATAGAATCCATCTTCTGTAGATCAACACATAAGAATATAAAATGAACAATAAGAATTAGAAAAATCCAAATAAATGAAATTATGTTGTATGTGTGTGTGTGCGTGTGTGTTAGGTATCACATACCTGTTCAGGGAGGGGCTCCCTGCAGCTCCCTCACAGTGACAATGCTGTCAGTTAAGAACAGAAAAGTAAGGCTACAATTTACATGGAAGTGGTCAATAGAAGGATGGAACAATGTTGCTTTGTCTAGTGAGTCTGGATTTCTGCTGTGATATTTGGATGTTATGGTAATGATTGACATAAGCAACTTGAAAGTACAGATGTGGCGGGTTTCATTTGGCCGTACTGCCGCGGCAATAACGCTGCGGCATTATAGATGGTGGGGGGGGGTGTTTTTCCAGCAGTAGC
>JAQQAE010015075.1:0-12169 GCA_029823295.1 Pseudamia nigra
TTATAAGGCGCAGTGTCATATTTGGACAAAATAGACGGCGTTTAGGTGCGCCTTATAGTGCGGAAAATACGGTAGTGCTTTTCAAGACACCCAAGGATGCCTTACATTGAATCCATTATTCATTCTCTCCACAGTCACACACTGGTGGTGGTAAACTACATCTGCAACCATAGCTGCCCTGGGGCGGACTGATGGAAATGTGACTGCCAATCTGTACCAACAGCCTGTCCAAAATCACCAAATATACAAACACATTCATACAAGGCAAGGTGGGTGCAATGTCTTGCCCAAGATCACAACAGCAGAATGGCTAGGATGGAGCAGAATTTGAACTGCCAAACCTCTGGTTATTGGATGACCTGCTCTACTGCCTGAGCTGCCACAAGTTTAATATCAGAGCTGGGGCCACCGTCAGTATGGGTCTGCATTTCTGCGGAGTGCAATTCTAGTTTTCTACAGTCCCATTAACAATTTGCTGTTCTATTGAACACTCACTCAAAAGGGAGAAAAGAGGAAAACAAAAGAAGGAGCACAAATGAGAAAAGAATTCTGGCTTAAATGACAACCATTTGTCCTAATCTTTTTCATTGTTATCCCCTCCCTAAACAAAGTTTGGGGGTAATGGGTGTTATAGTGGTGAGCTCTGTTCGTACGTGTGTCCATCTGAACATTTGGCTCTAAATCTCCAAAGTCCATGGACCCAAACTAACCAAACTTGGGACCTGAGTAGATAAGGTAGGGGGAAGTGTTATTATGGCAACCGCCACCTAATCTGCATATTAATTTAGTCACAGCATTCATAAATAACAGTTTTTACCTACAGTAACAAAACTACTCTAGCTAGGGGTGACAAATTTTAACATGTGATAGACTTCAAGACACCGCTTGCTCATCAAATAATTTGGAAATTACTGCAATTTGACCTACTTACATTTCAAACTATGTAGTCATGCTGAAAATTTCATATACCCCTGGATTATTTATAATGTTGATACCAAATTTGCTGTGACTTTCAAGGAGAAAGGTCAAGGTCATGGTCAATTATAGTACTGGGTAGGGGGTTTTCTGTTTCAAGGTATCTTGTTAAAATATTAAATTGGTAAATTAAAAATCTGCATTTTCACATTAGCATAAACAAAAGAGACTTCAGCATAGAACATGTGTCCATACAAATCTCTGAAGCAGTTATCCCAATTATTTTACAGGTATTAGTATGGAAAAAAAAGAGGCTCATGGAAAGCCAGATGAAGACTGGTGAAGAAAAGGACAAAGGGAACAAAGAGAGTATGGAAAGAGAAAAGTGGAAGGTGTATGAAATGATAAGAGAGATAGTGGACAAAGAGCAGAGAGCAGGACCAATTTAAAAGACAGGATCAGTTCTGGCAGAGTAATCAAATCAGAAAGTCAGCAGACCTATCCTCAACTCTGTTCTCCATTTTCTGTACTCTGTATGTGTCATCTGCTGCCTCTCAGGTGCTCAACTCTCATCTCACTATTCTCTGCCTCTCAGTGTTCCAAGATTCACTGTCAATCTTTCTCCCCGGCTCTCCAGTACCCGGGGCAATTACCTGCTTTTGTCTTTGTCTCTTAACAGGTAATGGTCAGATCCAAAGAGGGCTATGTGAGGGAGGGAGTACTACACAATGTACTCACAAAAACCAACACTTACTGCATCCATTTCCTTCTGTAAACTGTTATGTCATCACTATTCTACCAGTTCAACCAGACCTTAACCTTGTGCATATAAGAGTAAAGCAGACCAGAATAAATCCAACTGATATCTCAACAAAAGAGTGGTTTTAAATGGTCAAGAAGAGAGTGAAGAGTTTGTGGGTGCTGCTGCAGCAGTTTGGTCATTACTGCAGAAAAGCCTGCTGGGAGGAGAGAAGGCAGAAAGTAGGGGGCAGCGTGCAGCTTTGTTTTAAGCCATTTCAAGATTTAAGCCAAGCAATGATAATTAAACAAAGGGTAACTGACTGACACATAGACAGACACATAGACAGAAAAGAAAGACAGACAGGGGATGCTGTCTGATAGTCCATGTTGGGTTTGATAAATAAGGCATTCTGGAATTGATGGAGGTGAAGAATGAGCAGTGAAGTATGAGTTTAGGACAGAGCGGCTTTCTGTTTTGGACATCATTATGGCTGAATACTGCCTTCTGAATGCACAGCATCTAAACAGAGTGACGACAGTGAAGAGACTAATGCACAGTTCTGTGTTTGTGTGTGCATGTGTGTGGGGGAATGGAGATCAGGTGAGTATCAAGAAAGAGCAAAGTCACTGACTCCTGACCAAATTTCCTTCTGTCAGCAGTAATTGAGTCTCTGAGGAGACTGGGCATCACTTCTCCCTCGCTGTAAGGAAATGAGATTCTGCCCAGACAGAGGAAGAGAGGTATAGGGAGAAAACAAGCTAAGATTTACCTGTACAAGGAGCTCCAGCTTCCTGTCGTCCAGGAGATGGACCTGACATCGCCTCCCCTCTGTCATCTGAGAAACAGAAACAAAAGATGGTTAGTATTATGTTTGTTAATAATGAGGTTTTGACTACCTGAGCCAGAGAAAAAGGAAAACACAACATGACTAAAACTACAATGCCTCACTTTATTTGTATGAGAAGTATGTGCTGCAGACAGTGCAAGCTTTAAGCGTGCATGTGTGGTATCTCAGTGAAATTTTAACAAGGTTAGCTGAGCTCATTACACACAATGGGCCAATACAGACAACGGCCTGCTCTGCTCTCTTCCTCACTGACATTTCTAACATTCCTCCTTGAGCAGGAAATCCATTATCAAGCAGTGGGCTACCACCGTGAGTGAAGCTGCCTGCTATCTGTCTGTGTTGCTCATATGATGTTTGCAGAATAGAGCAACAAGAAGTGGATATTATGTTTGCCAAATTCAGGCATAAACACTGAAGCAGGTGCAAATGATGACGCAGTAAACTGGAGGAACTGAGCAACTCACTACACACAAGTTAAATCAAGCACTCCATGTGAGAGACGGAGCCGCGCTATTTATTCAAAGCTGTCTGATGATTGGTAAACAATTACAAAATTCAAACATTTACATAACTTAACATAGCTGAGGAAACAGACACCGATATGTACAGAGATACACATCACATCTGTGTGTTCATGTGTTTGTGTATGTACATTTGTGTGCTGGTATTTTAGCACATGCGGAGTTTCTCTGCAATTTAACAGGAAGCAGGGACCCTGAGGAACACAAACCAAACACCCTGTGGCCCCTCCTACACTTCCCTCACATCTGGGAGATGGGGAGAGTAGCCAGGAGAATGGGGATGGAGGAGGTGCTGCTGCATGCGTGGGTGTGTGGTGGGGTGAGGGAGGGTAAATGATGGAAGAGGTGGGGAGTGGGGAGGGCATCCTCATTATCAAGTATTGGGTAAGAACTCCCTCCAAAACACACTGAATAAACACACGCACATGTGTAACCGGTTTGTAACTCTTAACCGTGAGGATCATATTGGCCACCTGAGGCTCTTGTAGTTTTGTAAGGGTGTGTGAATAACATGAGTGTAACATACTCCTACTTTCTCAGCACTATTGCCAGCTTGCATCAGGGTGGCAGGTAAGAGGTGAGAGTTTAGCAAGGAGATGACGATACCAGAGAAAGATGGGGAAAGATGTAACAGAGTTGTGTTCCATCACTCAACTCTATGTGAAGTCTCTGCTTACTTACTACTGTGTATGTGGCTTTAAGACACTTTGCAAGGTACAGTTTACCCTCCCACTCACCATTGATCTCCTGTGGTTTGAGGGTTTAGATTGGGTGCACCTGTGCACACAGCCAGTGACACACACACACACACACACACACACACACACACACCCATATACACTCTTTCGTTTTCCAGTGCTGCCTTTTGTTTCCATCCCACAGCCCCCTGTCTTGGGGTTACATTACCTCTGCAAAACGTTCTATGTTTATACTGTATACACTGATTTTAATTACTACCATGAAAATGAAGCTGAAGTTCAGTAGTGCTGACTCTAGGCACTTTTTACAGTTACCATGATGACAAAACCAGAATATACAGATCAAACACTTTAAAGTGCTCTGTTATCTTTTGGTTTCTTTAAACTGCCATGCAGACAGTATGCACATAAACACACAGGTACATACACACTTGCTCTCAGCTTGAGGCACCTGGGAATAATACAAACCTTAATGTCAAGGTAACAAATCACTGCCTGGAGGCTAAATTTAGGCTGTCAAATCTGGCAGAGACAGATGAGAATGGGTTTTAGTTATAAAACTCACTCTGTGGTATTGGACACATGCTGAGGAGTTTCTATCCACCGTGAAACCACATGTAATAAAGTTTCTATGAATAGCTTGTCGTTATTAAATTGATAGACAGAGCTGAAAACAGAAAACTTGGAATGAAGGATATTTATAACACAGTTCTGCAAACATCTGACCTCTGATGTTTGCTGTTAACAGTTTATAAGATTGTTGTCTGGTGTTGGCTACATTTAAACTTCAGTACTTCAGACAAATGGAAGAGCTCTACAGAGTGAAACATATCCCATGTGGTTCCTGCTCCATCATCATCCTGCTGTGTGATTCACTATGTATGTAATCAACCAACATTTCTGACCCATTACTTGTCAGGTTTGAATAGGCAAAGCTACATCCTCAAGCCTGACTCACTGGCAGCACACAGATTAAGAGACAAGAGATGGAAATAAAGCATGTAACCCAATCCTTCTGGATAAAGCAGTGGTGCTCACAGTGCTTCATTATTCTGCAGAAGCCAGAATTACAGAGGCTCAAACACTCAGACAGACAGGCAGTTGACAATGATGCTCGGTCAAAGCTTGTTACCACAGTCATTAGTTAGTTACCTTTCAAACCCACGCTCCTTACGAGGCTCCTGCAAAAAAAACCGGCTCCAAAATCGAGGGAACAAATCACAGAGTCCAATATTAATCCCAGAAAGAAACGAGTCGTGTAACTGCTAAAAAATCATCAAAAAACACCCATTTTTCCGGCCGGCCTAAGGGGGGAGGCACATCAGCATCCATGTTAGTGACCATTAGTTATCGGTAGTTACCAGCGACGCAGCTCACTGTATTTCCCAGCATGAAGTGAACGCAACACTCAATCCCACATCCTCCCCGTTTACGATAGAAATAACACGGCGCTAACTGACGGCGTTTGTACAGGGTTTTCCAGAGCTGCCTTCTCCCTCATCCCTCCTTCCGAGAGCTGTGAGCTTCTCCCGGGGATGGTCACGCTCGACCAGCCCCCCTTTCTCTACCGGCACCGTGCAGAAACGGTGTGACCGTGCTGATTCCAAGAGACCGTACCATCGGTCAGAATCCGAGGGGGAACGCAGGAACCAATGTGCTCAGGCTGCCTTCACTATGTTTCTGCTGTCACCGGAGTTGCTTCGAAAACACGGGAATAATGGAGGCAAGATGTGGGGGCGGGGAGAGGAGGAGGTGAGGGGAAATGTTCTGCAGCAGCTCGGAGCCATGAGAAACTGCAGAGACGTCTGTGTGTGCGTTTACACATCTAAACGGACATCCGCGGGCCCAGAACGGGACGTGGAGGCGTCTGAAAGGGTCGTCAATTTGTTTGTTCATTATTTTCTGTTTTTGTCCATTTTCCTGACGATTTTGTCTTTTTTTGTCCATTTCTGAAATTATTTCGTTCATTTCCTTGATTATATTGCTCATTTTATGTTCATTTGTGAAATATTCTTATTTGTTTTCTTTCCTTTCTTGATTGTTTTTGTTCGTTTTCCTTCATTTTCTTTATTTTTATTCTTTTTTGCAGATTATAATTATTTTGTTCATTTTCCTTCAATTTGTTTTTTTTTCTCCATTTTTGTTCATTGTCGTAATTATTTTATTTGTTTTCTTTACTTGTTGTTCATTTCTTTCATGTTCTGGATATTTTCTCGATCATTGTTATATTGTTGTATTATTTTATTTATTTTGTTTATTTGTCGTTATCTTGATTATTTTGTTCAATTTCCTTAATTTTCGTTATTTTTTTTCATTATCTTTACATCTTCTGTTAATTATTTTCTTCATTTTTGTCTTAATTATGCTGCTCATTTTTGTCCATTCTTTTCATACTGGGGATATTTTGATCATTTTTTTCTTTGTTTTTTACTTATTTTGCCCATTTGTTTATTATTTGATTACATTTTTTAATCAATTTTGTCCATTCTGTTTATTTTTTTCATTGTTGTTCATTGTCTTTTTCACCTTCATTATTCTGTTCATTTTCCTTCATTTTCTTTTTATTTTTTACCTTTTCAGTTTATATTTATTCATCATTTTTTAATTTTTGTTCATTTTGGGGATATTTTGTTAGGTATGTTTGTAAATTATTCATTTTCTTTTTTTTTTAACTAATTTTCTTTACCTTTTATTTTTATTGTTTTGTTCATTTTTGTTTATTGTCTTAATTATTTTGCTCATTTTTATGTGGGGGGTGTTTATTATATTGATCAGTTTGTTAATTGTTGTGCGCATTTTTGTTTATTTTGTTGGATTATTACTTATTTTTTTTAAATTTCATTTCAAAGTACAACATCAATTCAGTGTTTTCTATACAGCTTATTATCTGTCATATTTCCCCCTTGAAGACCTAGGTAGAAGAGGTTTTCAGGTGTCAGACTTGTTTTAAAAACTCTTTACAAACATATTCTAGCTGTTAGCATCATGAAGTTAAAATAGTTAAAGTCCCATTTTATCATTTGCATAGTTGGAAAAAGAAGAATTTACTAATGCTTTTGCAAATAAATAACACAAATTTGAAAGCTTTTTAACAGCCACAAAAGTCTTTGAGGGTTAAATAGTTAAAGCACCAAAATGATGTTATGTGGATTTTTGAGGCGGGGTCCCAAGGAGATGAAACATTTCTTCTTTGACATCTTCAGCTAAAAACAGTTGAGAAACACTGGCCTATCTTCACAACAAATGATGCGCTGCCGTTAAAGGAGCACCATCAGTTCATTATTTATTATCTGAATCCAGCAGTTTCCAGACCTGCTCTCATTTGTATTACAGCGTCCCCGGAAAGACCCTATATCCTCATATGACTTATTGGAAATGTTGTTAAGCACAACCCTCAGCCAGGATTTTTTAAAAGATGCACACAAAGCTTAAAATAACAGCAAAGCAGGAGGCACAGTGGGTTTGGTCTCTGTCTCCCTCTCTCTCCAGCGTGTCACTTCCTGTCTGCACTTAAACACAGATCTCCGTGCTCAGGTTTGGCTTACTTGAATGATTCCTGGCCTACAGTCCACTGCAGCCGTTGGACTGAATCTCTCTTTTTTGACCTAAATTGGGCACTTGTTTTCACCGTACACAGCTGCAGTAGCAGCCGTTGAAACCACATTGTTAACATAACAAAATCAGGCTAGGGCTCGGTACCATAAATACTGTACTAATATGATCTGTAAAGAAGGGCTAAGCCTTAGCCTACAGACTGTAAAGTCTCTGAACACAAGCGAGGGTTAGTGACTAACTAACCGTTAGTCTGTTTTCCATTACTGAATTACAAGATTACTTACCCTAATGCTATGAAAACAGGACCACATGGAGCACTTGCACAACATGCAAGGACATAGGTTTGTTTGAACATGGAGAGGACATTTTTATTGGAAAATTTGACCAAAGGACACTTCATTTTTAGTTATGATTCGTCATTTTTCTGCAATGGTTTAAGAAAAATAAAAAATAATAAACAACAAAATAAGAGAAACATATCAAAATAATCAAAAGTGTACATGACAATCAACAGAAATTGACAAAAAATTAAGAGAAAACACCAGAAAATGAACAGAATAAAAAAGAAAACATACAACGGAACAAAATATTCTTCATCGTGAACAAATAGCTGAAAATAAATAAAGTAATCACAAAATAGACCAAAATTAATTTAAAAAAGTCATTCCTTTGTATGATCTTTCTCGTAGCATATTTTTAAATTACTGGTAAAAAATGTCAAACCATGAATTAAAATCCCCCCCCCCCAAAATCTACAACTATGATAGGATCTGTAGCTATTGGTGCGTTCCATTTGTACTCCAAAGTCAGAATTTCAGAGTTCCTAGTCAGAAATTTCAACTGGAACGCCCCCTCATGTTGGAATTCCAACTCTTAGAGTCGGAGCAACTCCAACTTTACATGTCACTATAGCTTTTCATACTACATCAGTCATGCATATATTACTGTTGAATTTTTATGCATTGCATGTTACTACTTAACACTCAAATACAGGTTGTCAGAACAAGATCCAGTTGCATCACACTTGAAATATGACAAAAAAAGAATCTTAAATTTGCAGGATTGATCAGAAACATTCATTCCTGTATTTAAGCAGTATGGACATTACGTTGAATCTACTTTGCTGGGCCATGAACGCTTCGTTACTATCATAACGTATGGTGAAAGCTCAATATTCAGCCCTTGCTGAATACAGAAAGTCACATGAGAAAGCAGGAGGTGCACCCTGTTCCCTGCTGCTGGATTTTTCTGTTTCTGGATATTTTTGGCCTGTTCCAGACACCGGAAACTAGCCTGTCCAACTTAAACATCTCCAGATGACTCTTTCTTTGGCTTTAATACATACACTCGTCCCTCCTTCCCTTTCTCCGGGCACACACATATATCTCCTTTTATTTGTAGCTTCCTCAGGTTAGTATCAATAGGGCCCTGTTCATTGACCAGACACTGAGTCGTAAAGCCCTAGCAGAGTGCAAACAAGGTCAAATGTGCAAAGACAAATGAAGAACACAGAAACCATATTGCAGGAGGAAGACACTTAAATGACACAAGTTTATGAAATACTGTTCCTGTTTGAATTGGCTGAATGAGAGGGGAACAGAATGAGACAGAGAGGAACAGGAAGGTGTAAGGAAGCAAGGCATGAAGGAACAATGACCAACAGCTGTGATTTACTGGGCTACTTTCAATGCTCATGCACCTTAAATTCCCCATACATGGTCACCTTTCAATGACCTGCATACAAAGAGTGTTGCCAAGGTGAGAAACACATGTAGGTGTGACATATCTGAGCTCTGACAGAGCCTTGTTATGGAGCCAATGGGCTCTATTCTGGGGTAAGGTGTGGTTTTAATGAGCTGCTGATCTGGTGCATTTCTTTGGGTAAGGGTCCGAAGGGGGGAGATCTGGATGGTTGAGGTGGGTTTAACAGGTGGTGGGTATTTAAAGGTCGGGCTTTAGGGTCGAGCAGAGGAACAGGGTTGATGGTCTCTGCTGGAAAAGGTAACCTATATCGGTGGAATGTGATATAAACAGCGGCAAACAGTTAATTGAAGCAAGATGGAGAATCTTTTTAACCCTGACTGTGTGTGTGTGACGCTGCGGTAGGCAGTTGAGGCTGACACACATTTGCTGCTCTCACTGTCAGCCTTACGGTCTCTGTCTTTGTCTGGAGACTAAACAAACACACACTCTTAAACATGTCACTTTGAAAGCTGGCCTGGTTTGACACAAGCCATCCCATGGTGATTTATGCCACTGACATCATTACAGTTGAATGGGTTTATGACTTGTCATCAGTTTTAATGTAATAGTATCGGTGCGTCGTGCAGATTAGATTACAGAAGAATCAGTAAAGCATGCTATAGCCCTCAGTACGCTACAGTTTCACTTCAATGGCTTATTGAAAGCCTGAAGAAAAAAAACAATAGCAGGGCCAAAACCTGTCCTTGTCTCCATCTACTGCTGCATGTAGTGGCAGACACTGAACAGGGAGGGTCACGCAAAGGCAGCCAAGAATGTCTAGAGAAACGACTGACCGGGAGAGATCTGTTTTGTTTGTACAACTGTGTATATGTGTTCACAAGAGTGTGCACATGTATGTTTTAATGTGTGTCTGTGAACTCCACCCTTCTGCCCATGAGTGACTTTGGAACTGAAATGTGGTTCCAGTTAGGGCGTTTTAAAATCAGAAACACACTGGCACTTCAAACAAACTGAAGATATTTCTGTAGCCAACTCTGCTTTGTTCTCAGTTTACTACAAAACTCCTTTTCCAGACTTTACCAAAATCTCTCTCTTTTTTGCTGAGATGTTTTCCCAATCCATCTATATCCCCAATCACAGCTTTGACTGAAACTGACAGATGGAGACACTTTAAGTTCTAAAATACTACACGGGGACTTTTCAAAAGTGCTGCAAAGCATTTCAGCAGACAAAATAAAGATTCTGTGTGATTCAAACTGTAGTCGTATTGAATCCACAATTATCTATTTCTGTCGTGGGTCTCGACTTCCTGTGCAATATACACCCAGGGGAAATCCTCTAGCCTTAATCCCAAATGAATTAGACAGATACATGGGATGCTGACAAATCCACAAGGAAGGGAACTGCCTCTGACTCCATCTGCACAAGCCCTGCACAGTTTGCTATGGAAAACAGTATAAAAAGAAAACTACTCAAGTAACAGTGCTCTTACTTCATGAATTTAATGGCTCAAGTACAACTAGAGGTACTCATGAGAATATGCATTTGAGTAAGAGTTAAAATGTTTGTGTCATAATAAACTCCTCAAGCAGTCAGTAACATAATGTTGTGGAATTTGTTACATTGATTTTTGTTCCATTTTGTTGGTTGCCTTGATCATAGCTGACAATTTGCTTGATTGTTTTGTTAAATTTTACTTATTTTGTTAAGGATTTGTTGAGTGTCTTTTTCCAATTTTGTTGGTGATATTGTATATTTTTAATTTTATTCATCATTTTTTTCATTTTTGCACATTTTGTTGTGTATTTTGTTAATTTTTGATTTATTTTGTTTATTTTTTTGTCTCATTTTGTACAACTTGCATCATTATTTTGATCATTTTTGCTCATTTTGTTGTGCATTTTGTTTAATTTGGGTCATTTTAATTGGTTATTTTTTCTAATTTGTGTTAATTTACTTGATTGTTTTGTTGTTCATTTCTTGATCTTTTTCTATTTTGTTGGTTATACTGTACAATTGTACATCTAATTTAATAGGTATTTTCTTTTCATTTTGTCTTTATTTCTGAGCATTGTCTTGTGTATATTGTTCATTATTAATTTATTTTGTTGGTTCCTTTGTTGATTTGTGTTTATTTTGTTCCCTTTTGTGTTTACTTGATTGTTTTGTTAATTTTGTGTTCATCTGATGTATCTCATGTTTTTTTTATATTTCTTTGTTCATTTTACTCCTACTCTTTGAGCTGTGGCCAAATGTAATTAAGTAGAAGTACTTTTTTTATCACAAATGTAACATGAGTAACAGTAGAAAGTATCCTGGATTCTAAAACAATTACTGTGAAGAATATCTTTTTGAATATGTTACCCAAGTACATGTAACTTGAATTAAATGCACTTGGGTACTACCCACCGCTGGGTGTAATCAAGCAAAAAACTGCTTTAGTGTGCCTTTGCATTGATTCTACAAGTGTGTGAACGCTATTAGAGGGATGGACCATTCTTCCAAAAACATTTCCCACTTGGTTTTGATGGTTCAAACCAGATATCTGGTGACTGAATTGGCCATAGGATGTGTTTCACATCAGTTTCATACTCATAAAACCTTCCAGTGACCCCTTAAACCCAGGTCCTCCTCAAAGAGATTGGCCGGAGTTCACAGCAATCATATATCCACTCACACAATTAAACCCCTCAAGGTGCCCTAAATAAAATGCAATATGTCAGCTGATACGTTGGGTCTGATGCATAAAAACATACAAAAGAACAGAGATATTTTGAAGTCTGTCATCATAACCAGAGGTGAGTAGTAATCAAATACATTTACTCCTTTACAAGTACTTGAGTAGCTTCATCAAATAAATAAATAATCAAATAAATTGTATAAAAAAGTGAACTAAAGAATCAAGTAAATTATCAAAACAACTGGACTAGGGAATGAAATTAATGGAAAATGAACAAAATGTGCTGAAGAAAATTAACAAAATTAACAACAAAATGAGCAAACACACAAGTTAATGGAAACAAACAAAATAAGAGGCAAAAACTCATCAAAAAACAAAATGGGCAAGAAAATGAGTTAAGAGTGAACAAACTGACCAATAACACTGGTAACGTATTTTCCGCACTATAGGGCGCACCGGATTATAAGGCGCACTTGCGTCATGCATCCACCAGATGGCGGTGTGCTA
>JAQQAE010015076.1:0-12168 GCA_029823295.1 Pseudamia nigra
AAGTTGCAAATGTTAAAATCCAGTAATTTAGGACCACCAGAACTGATCAACATTTCATACTGTTAATATTTTACTTATGTATTATAGGTGAACCCAGATGTTATGCCATATAATATTGTAATCCATGACTTTTAAACCTAAATTTGCGACCTACATTTGTATTTTATGGCTTCCATGCAATAGAAAATACAATGTTTTACAGGACAAGGTTGTTTTTTCTGCTATGTCAGAAAATGTAGTAAAGTTAAAGATTTGTACAAAATATCTTGCACTTCGATTTTACTTTGAACATTTCACCTTAATGTTTTTATATCAGGAATGTTGAAGGATGAAATAGTTCGTTTAGGTCAGTAGTTTTCCTTTACAAAATTTTTACATCACTTGCCCAGAAAACAAAAAGTAACAAGCAAAGATGAGGGGCCCTTGTAAAATACTTTATGGAGGTTGTAGACCTGAATAATGACAAGAATGTAAAAAAAAAAAAATCAATCAAGGGAATTCTGGAAGAAGAGAAAGTGCTAGATATACATGTGGATTACAGTGTCTGTGAGGACACGGCATCTATTCTGTTGATGTCACAGTAAAATCTGACCTTTTCTGAACCAGATCAATAAAAACCTGCTAAGTGTCCAGAGTGAGAACAGAGTCCAAACGCACTCTCATAAAAAGTTACACAAATGCTTATGATGCATCTGAGACATAAAGAAGATGCGATGCATTAAACAAAAAAGATCTAAGCAGGGCTTAAAATGAGGGGTATTTCTATAACTGGGGCTAAATTATTGAATGATCTGATCTAGGATTTAGGGTTAAAACCTGAAATTTATCAACTGCAGATACACTGTCAGAGGTGGAAAAGTACAGCCTTCCTGTATTCATATCAGTTTACATATCAATAACATTTTTTCTTTTGGTTCTGAGTGAAAGTTCAAGAAACCAGGAGGTTATTTGTGACAATAAGTCACAAATTCACCAAATTTCACCAAGAAAATGCTCATTCTGACATATTTTTCAATTCTATGAGTCAGTACTGGTGTGTTTCTTCACAACCGACTCATATCATTCTATTTATTGCTCAAATATATATAAAGTGCTTTAGAAATGTTTTAGACCACCATCCAGTGTAAGTTTTATCCCATGGCTGTCCTAAATTAACAGTACTGGTAATTATCAAAGCCATGTTTTGTTTCTGTACAGGTTAGTCCACCAGTATTTACAAGTTCTTTAGTCAAAATTACATTTTTAAAGCTAAAATAAAATTGTTGCTCTTATCCATAAATTTTTGAATTTACTGTTTGACAAAAAGCAGAAAACATTGTAAAGCACAGTTTGTATTTTTAGTAAGATGCCAAATTACTGCATTTTTTTCCTTCTTGAACACAAGGTATGATTCTAATAGTTGAATGTCATGCTTGATTAATTTCTGACTTCTCAGAAACATCCAGTGTCCCCTCTCAAGTTTGAGTATAAAAATGTGAATTCAGTTTGAAATTCCTCACTTCAGTTCAAAATGGTAAAATGTCAAGAACTCTATAAAACCATGGATAACAACATTAATTATATTTTAGCATTATAATAGAGAAGAAGCTGTGCATACCAGCGAATTAACCATTACATAAAGATAAAAAAATATGCTGAGTCATGCAGCAATCCCACTATTGTTGACTCCACTCTTTATTATTAGTGGGACAACTGAGTCATATGCAACAATTCAGCTATTGTTGTCTTGAGTCTACTTCCACTTCTGTAGGTTTTTTGTCATGTAATTACTCCAACATTTTTTGTTCGATTCGTACCATTCAAACTTCACATTGTTCAGCTTATTCAAGACATCTCTGCTATTGCATTTCATAATTCTAACCTCATAATTTTTAAAATATATAGCTTTTTTGACATTTTATTCCCCATGGGAATTGAACTCTAATGCAATATGTGGTTAGTGGTTAATTTAACTTGCACTTTTCCAGCAAGTTTCAGCAAGTCACTCGAGGCTCTGTCAGAGGTGACTGTTTCATTCCTCCGCGCAGGAGCACTTTCAGTAGGTCGGCCTGGTCAGTGAGGAGCGCTAGTGAGTGGAACTCAGTACCTGAGGAAGGAACTGAAAATGTGGCTCATCAACACCTATGGCTGCCAACACTAAATGGCATGCCTGTTGTGATATGTGATGTTGTGATCAAATGTCATGTTGTGATTTGTTGTTGTGACATGTTGTGATGTCCTATTCTCTCTTAATTGTATAGTGTCTGAATATGTGTCTTGTGTTATATTGTGTAGGTATTGTGTGCTCTGTGCTCCCTTAATAGTTTATATATATGTTATTTGTTATATTAGTGCCCTATCAAGTGTCTAGCCATGTTTTTCTCTTGTATACGGTATGTATTTTCCTACTTTTTTACATCATGGCCAGGGAACTACAGATGAAAACTAGCCTTCTGGCTAATTCTGGCTTTTTTAACCATGTGTAATCATGTGTTTTATGAAATTGCATTATCCCCTTTCAAATTAACTAAACTAAACTAAACTAAACTAAAGCACTGTAGATGAACTCAAATAAAATCAAATCAATAAACAAATGTGTAGATAAATTGTGCCTATGCTATGGGGGAAATGAGAAACTACAGTAGAACACTTACGGTGTGACATATTCACCTACAGATGATTATATGCAGTAAAAATATCAAAGAAGACAGAGATAGACCAAAGCTGAACCTTTGTATTTTCATATTTCTGAGGTGGGAGAAGGGGTACCCAATGTAAATGGATGCGAGCACATTGTTACTGGTATTATCATGAATTGAGAATATATGTGTAGTTATGGTCATAAGAAGAGGACTCAGTTCTGGATGAACTGGTGGTAAAAGGACCAGGTTTTATTGAATGAAGTGAGGTTTTATAGATTTCACTCTGTTGGTAGATTGAGCCAATGATATACTGATAATTTTGTTCTGGCCTTCCCGTTGAGTAGAACATGTTTTCACATACATCATCCTGAACTATTTACTGCTGTTTAAAATAGCACGTACATGTATGCAGTACACAACATGTAGTATCCAGTATGTGACTGAACCATAGACTGTATGCTCTGAACACACCCCATTGCATTGACTTACCAACTAAGTGCCATGTCTTCCTCTTGCCGTAGTTTCCACAGCCTGGGGTCCGGTCAGACTCGTACCCAATGAGTGGCGTACAAACAGCATCAGCAATCTGTCCAACAAGCAGCAGCACACCTACACCACACAGAGAAACGTTAATGACCCAGTAATAATCAGATAATCAACATAAGACAGCCGTCATGTGAACAAGACCTAACCACTGACAGACTTTCACAGCACAAAGTCTATACATAAAAGAAAAGCATGTGGGGGATGAATGAATCAGATACTGTGGCCTGCACACACAAGTTTAGTATCATGTTTACCTGGAGATTAAATACTGCTTTAGTTCGTGCCTTATCTTATTTCATCTTTTAGTCACACTGATTTTGTAACATCTTTTACACTATTTTCATCTTTTCTGTCATTTTTTCCCATTTCGTCTGGTGTATAATTTTCATTTTATGGCATTAAATTGTTTACAGCGCTTCATTTCAAAACTACAAATAACCACCTGGTTTCATCAGCCGCCAACCAGGTCAATGTTTTGACATTTTGTTTTGACAGAACGTTATTGTGATAACATAGCTGTAAGTGGAAGTGTGTACTGTATTTACATTCCAGCACGGAAAACACAAACAGTTTGTTATTGACTGACTGACTGACTGACAGACAAACACTTTGACCGACTGATTACCTGCGTTTGTGTTCTGAAATCCCAGTACTGAATGATAAAAAACCAGCAGGTATGTAAACCACATGGAGGCACACAGGTCGTTCAGAAAGTGTCCCACCGCATAGCTGAGCCTCCTGCACACCGGCAAAGACCTCTCCGCGTCCGACATAATGGCTCGTGTGAAGAATAAAAATGAAATCAAAACGCAACCTCATCAGCAGCTGACACAGCAGTTACACGCGGAGTCAAAAATCTACACAGGGATCAAGCTCAAACCAATTTTCGGTTCCCTTTTTTTTTTTTACATCTTACTACATCACATGTAGCAACGTAGGTCATGTGTGTCCGTTTAACTGCTCATAAATTCATGAGAAAACACAACCCGTTTCCATCGGTGTCAGTTTCCTCTTGTCGTCAGGTGACAGTGAGGAGTCCGGAGCCAGGAGGAGCGTCTGAGGTGGGAGGAAAACTCGAAGCAACACATCCCCGTCATCGCCACACCAGCTGGTTTAAAAATGGTCAAAAGACAACGGCATCTTCAGGCGCAGCTCCGAACATGCTAAAATAACTCGCCAAAAGGAGCCGAAATCCCTTTAAAAGTTACTCCAGAGCAGGACACAAGACAGGAGAGATGATATTCCTTGTAGTTCTCAGCCTCATTTATTGAGCCAAATGGTTTTATTTATTTTAATTCGAGAGAAACATCTGGCACTAAACAATGCAAGCAGATGTAAATAAACAACAGACCGGCATTGATGACGTAGAGGTGAAACCCAGAGGAATGGACCAATGGGAACCCAGCCGGGTTCTCACAGGCCAATAGCGTCACTCCCGCGGGAGTGACTTCCTCACGTGATGGCCAGAGATCATGTAGTGGACGCAAGAGAAATTCTACCGAATAACTTCCGGATTCGTCGAACTACTGCATTAACGACAGATTCAAGACGAGAGCGATAAATCACTGCATTAGGAAGAAAAACTAGAGCGCTGGTTCCGGAAAAGGGAGATAATGCGTCTCCTTGGGACCCAAATGCAGATTTTGTTTAATGTCTTACCATTTTGTTTTACTTTATTAAAAAGGAATGTACAAATCACAGCTTTTTTCTTTGTAAATGGTAAAACCACACTCTTTGTTTTCGTCTTGATGACGATGATGATAATGGCAATAATTAAAAATAAAGCAAGAAAGAATAAGAATATATATTAGTGTATACTGACTGGCAAAAATGTGCAAATTTGGTGCCTTGAGAAACAGCAGAAAATATGAGAAGCTGCATTCTGCACCACTTAGAGTTGCTGAATAGAGACCTCAAGCACATTACAATGATCTAGATGTGACGAAAGAAAAGTAGGATTAATGTCATGCAAATCGCCATGGTAGAAGAATGGTCTAACTTTTGAGAAACAAGACTGAGCTACAACCTCATTCTTGTACATTATTTGTGTGAATGTCAAAACAGATCTACACTCAGATTTATGACTGCTGTAAAGTGTAATGTTTCTCACTTACTGAACCAAGCTTATTGTGCATCACCTCAGATTTGCAGCCATGCAATTTTAAAGCATTTTGTGGCATCCACTTTTATGCCACTAGGCAAAAGAAATAAAATAATCTAAACTGCAGGGGTCACTAGACTTCAGAGGACCATATAGCTGTGTGCCATCTGCATAAAAGTAATGGGTACACTGTGATTCTGGATAGAGTAGTCAAGAAGTTGAATAGCCGCCGTCCATGTCGAAAGCAGCACTGAAATTTAAATACACAAGGAAAGAAATGCCCCTCTATCAGCTGCCAAAAGAAGATCTTCAGAGATTTTCACAAGGGCTACTAAAGCTACTAAAGTGTTCTGATTCTGATTCATGTGCTGTTTTGTAAAGTGCTAAACAGAGTATTTCACTTTCGCATGCAAACTACAATCAGTGCAGTCTACTGCAGCCATAGTTGATTAGACTTTCATTTCCCACTGGTCACCCTGATAAATGGGTTTGACTATTAAAGATACTATCAGACAAGCTACAGAGCAGCAGATGTTTCTTACTTTCTAGCCTTGACCTCTGAGCACAATTCACACCAGACACTCACAGCTGCAAAGAGAAAGTTGACAGAGAGAATGTGGGCTCTTTATCAGTATAGTTGCTCTCATCTCTGCTCTTTAGATAAGGCTCATATAAATGCATGTCCACCCAGCACTCAGTTCCTGTGTTTACTGCAGCACATTAGAAGCACTTCATCAATCTCTGAGTGAGATCAACACGCTGCCTCTTAGAACGCAGCAAAAGAACTAGAACATAAAGGATGAAGGACGAACATGAAGCTCAGCGAGACGAAAGGCAAACCAGGTAGGTGACAAAAATAACTTAGATGATCAACCGCCATAGATCAACACTGTAGATACCAAAGAATACTGTTTTCTAATAGAACTGCCAATGGGTCAAATTCACACAGGCGCCATTTCTCGACCCCAGTAAATATCATCTTTTATTTTATTCCACAATTATCACAAGCAAACCTCTCAAGTCATGACATGGGTTTGATTAATCTGTTTTTGGTCTCTGATACAATGAAAGTGTCTTCAATCATTTTACTTGGTTCTCAATACAAATCATTCTAAAATAACAATAAAAATGTGCCTTAGAATAATACATGTGTTTTTGTTTGGCTCATAAATCTCTGCCTTCTATCCATTCTAAGTGACAGATCTTTTAGGTCAGGCTGCTTAAACCCCAGAACAACATAAACAGAAAAAAAAATCAATACATTTCAATGGGGTAAGTTTCACTCAGTGTTAGTTTGAAGTATAAGTGTCCATATTTTTCATGTGGTTTTTATATATCTACTATATTCATCAATAAGAGGTGTGATGATTATAGTCAAAAACTGGGGTGCTTCAATATTGTATTAAACAGAGTGTATTTGACCTGATGGTGGTTCTAGTGTTAAACAACTAAAAATGATCACATTAACAGGCTTAGTTCTTCTCTGCTGTATCTTCCAGGACATCACCACAGGTTCATACTGCAGATTATTACACTGGACAGAGAAAACAGGATGACCTTTATCTGGGATTTTTAACCAAAACTCAGCTGATAATTATCTCAGCAGCTGTTGGAGTCGTTTTGCTGCTGATAATCATAATTGTCCCGTCTGTGCTGCTCACCAAAAACTCAGGTACGTGTCACTTATTTAATATTATCTCAGTGCTGAAATGCAGTTCATGTAAGAGTACACATCCAATCCAATCCAATCTTTATTTGTATAGCGCCAATCATAATCGCCGATTTTTCTCTAGACCGAAACCTCATGACTATACAGAGAGTAAACCCAACAGAACCACCAAGATGCATGATTAATTCATTACTATTTATGAGGTTCTTACTATTTTCCCCAATTGTCATTTCACATTTATCTTTTAAACAGTCTTCATGGTATGAATATGTTGCAAGTTTTTATGGAAAATAAAGATTTTCTTAGTCTTACCTACAATACGGATCAGATTGTAGACATATTCTATACTCTGTGTCTACTGTTTTTATCTTACCTGCATTTTAGATTCGTATTGTACTCATTGCTGTTATTGATTTGTTGCTGGTTTTGAATGCTGCAGTTCTTAATGGTTGGTTATTGCACTGAATTACCTTTTTATTATCTGCTGCATTATGCATAGTGCATTAACTTAATGACAAACCTCTATATCTGTTTGAGGAACAACTCATAAAAAAGCCTGAAAGGTTTAAAGAAAGTTGTTGGAAGTGAGATTTGTGCAAAACAATGATAGAATGTCATGCTATAGAGACCAGTGGAATACAGGTAAAGTAGAAGGTAGGACTTTGGATTTGTAAGATATTGGTGCAGAATTCTAGCTTTATCAACGGTTATTAATATTAATGATATTAATTAATCATTGAACAGTTAGAGCAGCCGACCTGAGTGATGTATTAATGGTTTATACCAAATGGTTTATATAGTAGTTATGTAATCAATATTTTACTGAAAAGGTGCAACATGCCATAAAGATTGAGATGCTGTGTTTATTTATGAGCAGGATGGTCAAAGTTCAAATGATAACACATGCCATTGAATTTAAAGGGATAATGCATCATTATGAACAACCAGGCAACAGAAGCACTTTGTCGTCACTTGTCTCCTGCCAGCTCTCAACTTTAACATGAAGCTCTGCAATTCACTGCTTTTATTAATGTTACCTATTTTATGTAACTTTTATTTTACAAGGATAGTCTACATAGCTAAACGTTGCTGTAAATATACCAAAAGACTAGTTTAGATATTATATAGTCCCTGGCCAGATGTTGCACAATTCATGCTAAAAAATGGACAAAATAAAGCCAAACGACACAAGAATTAGTGTGGGAAAAGAAATTTAATCTCAGATGCAGACAACACTGCTTTTTATCTTGTAGGCTTTTCCTTCAGATCCTGAACTGGTATGTTTTTCTTGAAGACATTTCAGCATTCATCCAAATGGCTTCTTCAGTTCTAAATAGTCACATGGGGAGTTCCAGAATTTATATTCCGAGCCACTGGGCTCTACCCATTCATAAAGACAGGGTGTGACTGAAAGTCATTGAAGATCGTTGTGGTGTCTTTGAGGGCTGAGAGTCACTGGGGGAGGGTGTGAATGGGCTTTCAACTGCTTGGGAAGAGATTTAAGGCCTGAGTGGTAGGTTGTGTCTCAAGCCACCTCCTCTGTGCAACGAAGGTTGCTCCAGTTTGTCAAAAATTGTCTCCTTGACATCCCTCTCAAACCATCTGTCTTCACTTGCCAGAATCTAGACGTCACTATCCTCAAAGGGGTGTCCCTTGTCCTTCAGATGCAGGTAGACTGCGGAGTCAAGTCCTGAGGAAGTGGCCCTCCTGTGCCGAGCCATTTGCTTATGAAGCGGCTGTTTAATTTCCCCAGTGTATAGATCTGAGCATTCTTAGCTGCACTGAACTGCACACACTACATTGTCCAACTGGGCATCGTTTGGGCATTTTATTCTTCGGGTGGATGACTTTGTGCCTCAGAGTGTTGCTTGGCTTGGAACATACAGGGATGTGGTGTTTGAAAATCCTCCTAGAAATCCTCCATAACACCTCATTTATGAAAGGGTGGAGCCCAGCAGCTCAGAGTACTGTATATATTCCGGAACTACCCATGTGACCCATTTAGAACTGAAGAAGCTACTTGGATACATGGTGAAATGTCTTCAAGAAAAACATATCAATCCAGAATTTGAATGAAAACCTGCAAGGTAAGGATGACCTGGATGACTGAGAATCTCCACAGACAACACTGTTCTTTCTAAACCTTCCATCTGCCTGTCAGACAATATCCACACTACTGACATTTGCCAAAGCATTCGACCCTTTACATTCATTCATTTTCTTTATTATTTTATTCATTTTTGTTCAGATATTTTATTTTATTCATTTTTGCAAATAAAACTGCATTTGTGTGTGTTTTGTTCTTTCCATCTTGTAATTATTTTTGTTTCATTTGGGGGATTATTTTGATCATTTCTCATGCAGTTTTGTTGTTTTTTGTCTATTTTAGTCTTTTTTTTTATCAGATTTGTTCCTATTTTTGATCACTTTTAGACAAAATTATGAGAAAACATGCAAATTTGTGACAATTTTCACTTCGAATCACACTGAATTGGTACTAATGACATGCTGCTGCTGGGAGGTACCACTCTGTTGTTCCAGGGCTGTCCATGCCTGTCTCACCCCCAGAATGTCTGATTCTCATTTTTGTGTCTAATCAGTCACAATTCAGTTTCAATGCAATTTATTCAGGTTGCCAGTCCCTCACAAAATTGTCTCACATTTCTCGCACTTCCTGATTTGTGAACCAAATTGAGAAAAGTTCAGGACTGGTTCAAAACCCCAGTGATGACTCTGTGACTATTTTGGAAGAATGTTTGTTGCACTAATTTTTTAAAATAAGTTTAAAAGTCCCATGACATGAGAGCAAAGCCCTCATGTAAATATTGTGAGACATTTTGGAAACTCCTGCTGTTTGCAATTTGTTGCCAGCAGTCGCAGCCCAGTGAGATACAGGCTTGATGGAAATATTCATCAAATTATCACAAACAGTAAAATTGGTACATTTGCAGATGCATAGTTTTCTCTGCGACAGGGTGGAAAGCATGTAAAGTCACTAAAGCTGTTAGACAACTGTAGTGGAGAAAAAAGCACAATGTGTCGCTGAGATGCAGCAGAGTAGTCAAGTTGTGCTCACACTTTCACATAATGAATATTTTTAGGCCTTTTCTTCATTTACAGTCCTAACTTTATGTGTCTTTCATATCTGTGTTTGTCCTGTTGTCCTCAGCTCCTCCACTCTCATTCACCACTGGAGGCGACATGTTGGATTACCTGATTCAGTCAGGTGACATCAGTGAACACGACGGACTGTTGGCTACATGGTTTCACAGAGCAAACTCCAAGGCTGAAATGAACAGAGCTCTAGCAAGTAAGGACAGACCTGACTGTGTGTAAACACTAAGTCAAACACAATTACAAATAGAAAATATTGTCATTCTACGTTTCTGCAAAACACATTTAATTTCAACATTCTTGAATCAAAAATATGTACATTTTATACTAAGAGAAGCACTACAGATATTTAACTGTTCATAATGATTTTCAACAGTGTCTCAGAAATTACATTTAGGTCACATGTAGCTATTTTTATAACAGGGTTTGGTTTACCTTATTTTTACTGCTGCCATTATTTTCTATACGTCCATATTTTTTGTATGTAGCTTCTGCTTGTTCTTATCATTTTACATTTGTAGCTTTTTCTTGTTTTTATGCTTTTATATATGTTGTTTTTAGCTGTTTTTACAGCTCCCGTGTTTTCTTCTGGGGGGCTTTCCACACTGGGAGCTATTTCTGGTCCATCTACAGGTTGCTGCCCTGGGGGTTGTTCTGGTCTGGACACTTGGAGGGCCACTCACCACAGCCTTGTGGTCGTGGTGTGAGCCCCTGTCTGTCATGGTCGGGGTGGTCCTTGTGGTGGTGCCCCCTGTGGTCCTGGGGTGGAGTGACTCTCGGTGTGGATGGCTCCCTAAGACAGTGTTTCTTCACCTGGTTCCTCAGTGCCAAGCCATAAGCCGTGTGTAATATTTTACTCCATTACTGGAAGGGACTAATGTTTTTTATGTGTTTTTTATTTTTAATAAGTATGTTTTTAATATGTACAGCACTTTGCGCTACTTCGATGTATCAAAAGTGCTCTATAAATAAAATTTGATTTGATTAAGTCAGAAAATATCCACAAAGATGTGATAAAAAATTCAAAATAAATTTAAAAAGGAAATGAAAATTATGAAAAAAATGAATAAAATAAGCCACAAAATTTACTACAAACAAAATAACAAAATAACAAAATAAGACAAATTACAAAAGTAAGAAATAATCCACAGGATCAACACACTTATCACGAAACTGGACAAAAATAAACACAACAATAAACAAAATTAATGAAACGTCAAAGAAATTATGGAAAGAATCAACAAAATTTACAAAAATATGTGCAATAATTAACAGCTACTCATTTTCCGGTGTGGGAAAGACAGAACTACTATATTAATTTTACAATATTGCACCCTTAAGTCAAGCTGTTTGCCTCGCATCTTCAGGTGACGTTATGATCCTGGAGGCTGATGTCATTCTAGAAGGTCATGGAACTCCAAGCGTGACATTAATCCCCATCATGGCCCACCCTCCTGATGTCTACAGCGACAACACCCTAGACCAATGGTTGGATGCCGTGTTATCATCTAGAAAAGGTGCAAAGAGTCTAAGTCTGAACAGCTGGAGAAGCTAAGCCTAGTTTTAATCCCTTGTGTCCTGTTTCAGGTATCAAATTGGATTTTAAGTCCATAGAATCAGTGGGTTTGTCATTAGACATACTGATTCAGAAAAACAACAGCAGGGGAATCAACAGGCCTGTGTGGCTCAATGCAGACATTCTCAAAGGTCCAGGAGTACCAGGGCTTGCAGTCAATGGAACCAGGTCGAACAGCATCATCATTTTATAGAGTAGATATCATATGTGATTGGTTCTAATGTGAAATATCTACTGTTCTTTATTACATGCTCAGATTTCTGGAGCTGGTGGATAAGAAGTTTCCAGATGTGACTTTGTCTCTTGGATGGAAGGTATGACGTCATTAGATTTACTGGGAATTACAGAACTAGAGGACTATGCAAGGGCGTAGGTTTAGGTTTCCCCTGGAAACCTTCAGCATCAAACACTTCATAGTGTTAGTGTTCTAGTGGCTAATGCATTAGTCTGTGCCTTTATGCATACAATATAATACAATATATCCATTCATCCATTTAATACCCCTTAATCCTCACAAGGGTTGGGGGGGGGGGGGAGCCTA
>JAQQAE010015077.1:0-12168 GCA_029823295.1 Pseudamia nigra
CGAGGTTTTCCATGTTCCCATGGAAAACCTCGCTCCAGCTAATTACAGTGGTCAATTGCAGTGGTCCCTCGTTTATCGCGGGGGTTATGTTCTAAAAATAACCCATGATAGGTGAAATCCACAAAGTAGATTCCTATGTGCACGTACGGGTGTACTGCTCTGTAGAATAGACATTAAGCTACTGGTTAGCATTTGGCCTATTACATCCCGTGGGAGCTTTCACGTGATTGTGTTGACTGTTTACATCTGGGTGATAGTTCACTTCCGGGTCTATCGCTCGCCGAATTTTTACTGTTTGCTGGTTCAAATTTTTGGCCAATTTTTTGTTTGGTACCCAAATTTTTGTTACCAGAAGCGTTCATGAGCCGGAGTACCACTGTATTCTTTTGTTGGACTATAATCATTCTCCTGATAATTTTTATTGACTTTCACTCATTTTCTTAATGCTCTATTATAATATTATGTTCATTTTTGATCATTTTCTCTATATTTGTCCCTTTCAATCTTTCATTTTCTTGATTTTTGAGGGTATTTTTTTCTTGACTATGAGGTTAATTTGTGATAGTGCTCCCACTTATTTGTATAGATTTTTGCTCATTTTCTCAATTTAAAAAAAATTTAATTTCACTACTTTTGTTAACTTTGTGAGATATTTTGTTCATTTTATACATTTATTCAACATTATTTTGTTCATGTTATTGATTTTTGCAGACATGACGGGAGTTTGGGGACTTAATGTAAACCCAACTAGGCTATAACCCCCGGGCACACACACACATGCACGTACACACCTACATACGATGTAGAGGCTTTCGTTTGACATAACACTTTTTATTAATTACATTGTATCACGACAGACTGGTCTGCTCAGAATCAAGCCATCATCATCACCGCCACCATAATGACTCACTGTTTCCACCACACACTGTATGACTGTACAAATCCCACTGGTTTGTGTGTGTATGGGTGTGTGTGTATTCAGCAGCAGGGTACAGATTGGTGGCATCATTAAAACTTTTGTGGAAATGAACAACAATCTGTTTGCAAAGACAGAAATTAGCCATTTCACTCTGAGTATTTCCAGCTTTTAATTGATTCTTGTGCTTTGCAATACAGATTTTTTAACACTTCTGGCCTATAGATGACATTGGAGCATATTTCTATTCAAAAACTTTACAATTGGAAGTTGAGACACACAGCATTTAGTTTTCTGTCCTATTTTAAGCCTCTTCACTTGTACAACCACAACACATCTCACATCCTTCATTGTATCTACCTGCAGCAAAACCCTCCAAACACAGAGACAAATAGCACAGAACTGATACTGATAACAGAGATACTGCATATAGCAAATCACAGTTTCATTTCTTCTCTTTTTCCCCATTTTTTCAATCTTTTTGCAGAGAAGTGGTGTGTGGTATTACATTCGTCAGGGCACAGGGGCTCTGGAGTCATCCGAGCGCAAAGGTAATCGTAAAGATGACCTTTATGATATTTCGGCTCTATTAGCTTACACTGTGATCTGAAAGTTTTGAGGGAGGGGGGATTAGATGCGATATGGATCGTAACACCCTCAAAGGTGTGATGTTTATCTATATGTGGAATACGCTTCAGTCCACCGAATCACATGGCTCACCCCTGACTCAGTTCAATACTTATTTAGTGGTGAGGCGATAGGTGAAGGAAAGCATTTGTTAATATTGCTGATATACCTCTGTGAAACCCAGGCTTAGTAAGTTGTGTATAGAGAAGAAGGCTGATTCTGGAGTCATAAATAAAGGAACTGAGTGATTCCATAAATCTTAGCTGCCATAATACCAACCTCAATCCTCCACGACTAGGTAAAGTCATTTATCATGAATTGGTGAACAGCGACAACAAATCAATCCCCAATTCTTGTGTTGAATCTCGCTGCATTTGAACCAGGATTTGGCTGGAGTGTGAACCCAGCCTCCAGATCCCTCCTGACTCATTCAGGCATCAATCAGCCTTCTCCACACACACACACACACACACACACACACAAACACCCCCACACACACACACACACACACACACACCGCCGGGAGAATGAGCAAACAGTGCTCTGCTGTCCTGGGGGTTGCTGTATGTCATTTGGTGTATTTGTGAGTCTCATGCAGTTTCCTATTTCTCTGCCCTCCACTTCAAAGACAAAAGAGGAAAATAGTACAGTCTAGATACTGACACAGTCTCGGACACAGCGGTTAGCAACGCTTATTTCTTTCAGCAGCTTATTCACATTTGTACATGTATTTTTGTTCATTCCTCTCGCTGTTATTTCATTTTACAAAAAAGGAAAAGAAAAATTAGCACTTCTAGAGACAAAAGTTTAAGACTATCACGTACGGTAGGCAGCATAGAAGAGGAAAGTTGGTTGAAGAGTCTATTTTACAGTAGGTCACTTGAATAAAAGAGAAAGAGAAAAGAGAGAAGTCTGTGATTGTCAGTCCCTCCTTTTCTGAGGTGTCCGTTCATACAGCAGTTGTTTTTCTCCCTTTTTTGTTCTTGGTTTGACAAATATCTTCAAGTGTCAATGGAAAGACAGCGGCGCTTCAGCCAGAGTTGCGTTAAAGTTTCACAGACTGCTCCTGCGTTGTGCTGACATGTCTTCATCATAATCCAAGATCCCTCTCTCTGCCTCTTCATCTAACGGCAAATGTCAAGCAATCTCTGCTGTCCAACTTGATGCAGTTCATCATTTTATTAAAAAAAAATACAGCAGGTTCGTACACACGCAGAGTGCAGCCACTTGAGATGTGTACTCTATACTTACTCTACGTTGGAGGCGTTCATATGCACTGTTTGTTGCTCACAGTTTTTCCCAGGCCCTCACACACCTGTCCCTCTGTTATTGCACAGAGTTATTGTGTGGCAAGTTTTGAATCATGTTGAGTGTGCTTACTCAGTGCAAACTCTACTTGACTATACAGCAAAAGTTGATTTTTAAGGACTATTTAGCCTGCCCTGTCAGAGCTGCAGCCATTAAGCCCGCGTTCAACTTCCGACACGTGACGCTAATTTAGCAACGTGTCAGACTAAATCTACAAATGTGACAGACTGGTGCGACATCCATCCCTGTAGTACAGCACACTGTACATGAGAACAGGCTAAGTAGATGAGAAGAGGGATCCTGACATAAAAAGTTGTACATATAGACTCAGGATTATCTTACACATTTGCTAAAACATAATCAATTAAAGCAGTGTTCAACTTCAGTCTGTTGTTGCAAAAGGCAACCATAGATATAGAAAGAAATGTACAAAATGCTTCTTCTTTTATAAATCAAAATACTAAAAATCAACATTTTTAAATTCACATCAACATCAATACCATCAAGTGCTGTTGTTAAGAACCAAATAAGACTTAAAATACCAGATCATACATCTAATTAAAATGGCTGTTAGTGGCTGCAACATGAATATGACTTTGTTCTCTTAATACTTTGTTAAAGAGTAAAATATGCCCCAGTAAAATGCAAAAACAAACTTTGAATGTGTTCTCTTGCATGCATGGCAGCTGTTGTATATACACAATGTCTGCGACCAGATATGTGAGCTGTAAGTGAGTGAAGTGGTTCTCAATAATGGGGATGCGCCGCATTATTGAGTTTATTTTCAGTGTAAGCCTTGGTGCATTGCCAGTAAAATTGTGTGCATGTGTTTGTGTGAATGTGTGCATGTGGTTGAGGGCAGCCATAGGAATGTGATGGGAGTGTGAAGCTGAAGTTGTAGCTTTTACAACATCTGCAGGCCACATGATGGATGTTCACTCTTACTTTCTCCCCGAGGACATTCACACCTCCTCACTCTTTCCCTCTACACTCCACTGTCCTCACTTTCTCCTTCTCGACCCGTCGTACTTCTTCATGCTGCGTTGTCTTCTCCTTTCTACTCAATTGATTCCTTTCTCAACCTTCTCCCTTCCCATTTCTCCCCAATATGCATTATTACCTCTCCTCTTATTTCTCCTCTCCACTGACCCTCTGTTTTCTTCTCCTCCTCTCCATCCTTCCTTCTCAGCTATAAAACAATAAGTCTTGAATGTCTGTGAGGAGACTGTGCTAATGGAGCCCATTAGGCTGTAATGAAATATACATTACACCATTACAGAGGACGGGGGCCTGGCTAAAGCACTGCACCGCTCAAATAATAAAACATGCACAATTCAATTTCCTTCTCAGCCCGTTTTGAGTGTCTTTCACTGTGTGTGTGCATGAAGATGGAGGTTGACAGTATAAGGTATACAATATATGTGTGTGTTCTTCTGTGCATCCCCTCTAGCACAGATGTGGTTTTCAAGGATGTCTGAGTGCTGAGCGCTTTGATGATTTAATATGGGTTGACCAAATGAACCACACCTTCTCCAACATTGCCACCCACACATCCGACCGTGATGTGACCACTCGAAAACCCAAAACCTTACTAATTTAAAGACCCCTCGCCCCATTCAACATTACCCACCCTCCATACCCACCCTCTCCAATGCCGAGACCTCACAATTGTCAGACAGCTGTGGACAAATGAATCAATTGACCTCCGACATGAACGCTTGACATCACAAGTGAAGCATCTGTCACGGAAAAAAAAGAGTCATCATGTTACCCTCCACTGTATGATGGTGCAGTCCAGGATGAGAAAATTAAATATGAGGCAGAAACCAGTGGCAGGATGCAGGTATGAGCACAAATATCCATATAATCATGAATACTGTATTAGTCTGTTGCATCAAGATATTGTAGATCAGTAGCAGATTTTTTTGTTTGTTTCTTTTTTTTTACAATTCTAATACTCAGCATACACAATCACAGCCTTAATTAACATATATGGCAACTGCTTTCACCACAGTTCAATTCAGATAAAACAGTGTCAGTGAAAATTCTCTGCAACGACCATTAAAAAAAACTTAAGCAGAGTGTCTACATGTTCTTAAAATGCCTCAACATGGGTGGAACTTTAGAAATAACAGGCCTTTGAAGCAATCAAATGGTCTTAAAGGAGACATACTGCTGCAAAATTATGTTATCAAAATTCTTGCTTAAAGGAGAAAAATGCACAGCCACTTTTCAGATAACTGTACCTGAAACGAGCTATTTGCATTCCTGGATATTTGTGATGTCATAAATACACAATTACAGTGCTCAGCCAGTTCTCCACGACCACCAGGACCAGCTAAACCATCCCAACATTTGGGGATAATCTACCTGATGGTATCCATAGTGCACACAGGAAAAGGGTGTGGCCAAGACGAGTTATTTGCATATAAAATAGTTGAAAATAAGATGGCTTGTTTGAAAACCTGGTCTATATAGTCATAGAGTGAAGGATCTCTTGGTATTTTGAGTCAAAATTTATGTGACAAATAAAACTTGCACTATGTCTCCTTTAAATATCAAAGTGTGTCTCATTTGCCACATTTTATCTACTTTGATTTATCTGTATTCCCACCTCACTTACAGAAGGACATAAAATTGCCAGAACTCATCACTTTGGCGGAACTGAATTTTAAAGTATTGAATGAAGTGTGACTGTTCTAACCATATACTTGAATAGTTCTTTGGGATTATCCTTTATTAGTCTTTTTATGGCAATTAGAATTTGTATTTATTCATTTTGGTCGCTTGTTGCATCTGCACTGCTCTCTTGTCCATCTAAATGAGGTTCTCACTTTGTTAAATAAAGGGTATAATAAAAAATATGTTACACTTTAGACTGGAGGAGACATGTTAGCCATGAAATGGTTGCTTATGAGCATGTGCATTGGCCCTTTGCTAGGGTTCATGATTGGTCAAAATATTAATGTAAGGACAAGGCTGAATTTGGGTTCTTTTTTTCTTTTGTGATTAAGGGAATTGTCTGTGAAGCACAAATCAATATTTTCTTCCTTTTTTCCATGTTTTTTCTTCATTTCTTATAGTTGTGAAAAGGTGCTAGGCATTCTAGGAAAACCCCTTGCATTCAGCAAAACCATCTACCTTTATGATAATTCTATTCTATAACCATAACAAAGGACAATATTAATTTTTCCCTCTACACAGTACACCTTACACCTTGTCTGGACCCAAAACCACTATACCTACAGTCACCAAACCTGGACAAGATTACCATGGGGACTGTGAGGGTTCTTTACGACACAGTTTCTGGTTTGTGAAAGCTTTATTTCATTTGTTAAAATTAAATCAGATTGAATGCTTTGGAATCCAACTTCAGCTTCGTTGTAATAAGTCGAGAAAAAAAGTTCCCTTTGGACACATCCTGAATTACAAAGACTTAATTTAGACTTATCTGGACACCATTAATACTTGCAGTAAACAAGAAGATCTAAATAATGGCTAATAGGTGTCCCCAATCTAAAGTGTTACCAAATAATATTATAATACAGAACTATATTTTTAAATAATTTTGTCAATGTGAATCAAGCAAATATTTTACTGATCACTGTTTTAAGTGTTTTCAGACACCTGTCATGCTGACATTGTAATTAAGAAACTCTTTAATGTTTTGTCTTGTAATAAAGATTTAAAAGATAATAAATAAGTACATTATAACTCTTCTGAGTGAAAGTATTTGTGATGTTGGGAAGCTTCTAGCATATGATGAAACCTAATGCTGTGTTTTTACTTTACATTTCCACTTATGCTAAATGAAATTATGCAAATTCATGCTAATCACCACATAAATTTAGAATGCACCTCTGCATGGGACCACTTATATGGTGCTTAATTTTATATTTACATGCAATGCTTGAATAATGACAAGATGGTTTGTCCAAAAGCCAGTCTTAAATTTGCTTAAAAGGTCTAAATGACATCTGTAGACACCCTGCTTTAGTTATCTCACCTCCTCATTTTCACTTTTCCTGCTTTTGTCATTCATGTGTGCTCGAGGCTGTGGTGAATGAATGCTGACAGTAATACTCATGTCCAGTTCTCACAGACAGACAGAAAGACAGACAAACAAAAACAGGGTGAGAGGGGAAAACACAGTGTCTTCATGGCTCATCGTCACCCAGAGCCATTTCCTCTGGAACTTCTTATCGCCATTCAGTCTCATATTTACAAGCCAAAGGATGTGGAAATCCTCCCTGTGTCTCGTCGTGTTTGGTGAAACTCCCAGATGTTCACACCAGTCTCTGGCAGCGAGGCAGGGAGGCACCACCGCTCAGTCCTCGTCATGAGTCACTAAATTTCATGTCCTTAATCAGGTTTCATCAATTTAGCCCCACTCAGATTAAAGCATTTGAAAGAAGTGAGAAGCCTTTTTTTCTCCAAAGTTAAAATACTCTTGGTAAATGTAAGGAGGAGTGAAAAGGGTAGAGATGCACAAAGGGGGAGGAAATTGGTAGGGAAAGAGGAGAAACGTTGGGGATGAATTTAATGATTGCCTCTAAGAGTTTCATGATAGCTTCACATCCTGTACAGCAGCCCCACACGAGATCATTCACAAGCACACAAGTCCATTCACAGCTTTAAACCCACATATTCGCACACATGCATGCATCCACACCCACAAACGCTCTGATCTCTGGTTTGTCCTCCTCAGCCCAGGATATCCAAGTAAACCGGAGAGGCCTTGGCCAGATTGAGCAGCAGGCCATGGATTTCTTTGATGTTGAGTCTCATGTGTGGCTCTCTCTGCCAGCAGCCCAGCATCAGATCGTAGACCTCTTTAGGACAGGTCCTGGGGCGCTGCAGCACCCTGCCCTGGGTTATACACTCAATCACCTACACAAGCAGAAACAGGAAAATGATGATGAGCATTAGATGCAGTCGGTAGTGTTCAGGAGGAAAGAAAACAGTCATCAGTTTGTGCTAGGGCTGTGGAAGAAGGTTCTGACTTTGAACCCGGGGGACGGCACAGAGCCTTTCTGTGTGGCGTTTGCATGGTCTCCCTGTGCCTGTGCAGGTTTTCTCTGGATACTTTAGTTTCCTCAGCACTCAAAAACCATGCACTGTGCACCATTAATGCAGCAGCAGGATGAATTTCCCACAAGGGATTAATACAGACTGAATAAATAAAACAAATAAATGAAAAAGTCATAAAAGTCAAAAAGTGAAAAAGTCATATTGGGAGCATATACAAACTTCCATCCATCCATTTTCTACCCCTTAATCCTCGTGAGGGTCGGGGGGGCATATACAAACTTAAATGAGCAAAATAAATAAATCTGTACACATACAGTACCTCTCTCTGCTGAGTGTTACTAAATCCAGAAAGTTAACACAATAAATAAAAATGAAACAAAAAAAAATCACACACAAAAAAATTTACAAAACTACTAAAATTTTCCACCATGAACCATGATCAAAATTATTGACAAGCATAAAAAGACCAAAATGATTAAAAACAAAGTTAGCACAAATGTGCCAAAAAATTAACAAAAGGAACACAAGTGTTCAGGCTTATCAATATAATCACCAATAACTACCCAAAGATGAATAAAACGGGCAAATTAATCAACAAAATTAACAAAATGGTTCAATTATTCAACAAATTCATATTTTTTGTGGTCAAGATTCACATAAAATTAGCAAAATTATCATTAAAATAAATTAAATGACCAAAATGATCATAAAAATGTGTAATGTAAACAAAAAATTAACACAATTATTAAAAAAGAAATAAAAGTTACCAAAATTCAGTAAAAGCTACAGTACATGAAGAGCAGATATTTGAAGAGAACAACCAAAAATTACCAAAGAATAAACAAATTATAGTACAGGAATCATCAGTATACATGCAAACAAAATTAGTGAATTAATCAACAAAAAATTGTCACTAAAATGAACAGAAAAAGCTTTAAAATGAACAAAATGGCCAAAGTTATTACCAAAACAGAACAAAAGCTTAACAAAACTTAGAAAAATCAAATCAAAAATCAACAAAATGAAGAACAATTAAACTAAGCTAATAAGTAATTAGCAGATTGAGCAACATAGTGATGAGAAAAAACTTAAAATAAAACAATGAACAAGATGAACAAAGTTAGTGAATGAATCAACAAAAAAGATCAACATTTACAAAACAGTTAAAAAATAATCATTTAAAATTCAACAAGATGGGGAAAAATTTATCAACATGATAATCAAGAAACTTAAAAAACATTTAAGAAAATGAAAAGCTGGCAAAATAATGGGCAAAATGAACTACAGTGTACAAATAGACCACTCTAAATCCACTTAATATTTACCTTCCTGCATGTTTAAATTGCAGATTTGCATGAGTATTTAATTCCAGAAGCTGATATTGCAATTACCGCTGCATTTGGTTTCACTATGCAGCTTTATCTAAGATCTGTCTGATTTTCTGCATGTTCAACGAGGAAGGAAGTAATGAAGTATCAAACTAAAATATCCTATTCTCCACATTTACACTTCATTTTGTGTCTCAGTGTAATTTGCCTTTGAAAAACATGCCACTTTTTAGATTTGGAGCACCAGGCTGAGGAAGAGGATTTGTCTGAACAAGACCTTTTGAAACATTAACTAGTGCATTTGAGGCTTGAGTACAAGACGTATATCATTCTCTGACAGCAGCTCGGAAAATACATACTGTTATTAGCCTATAATATAATTAAGCTCCTCATAATTTCCTCTAACATTAAATATACCCTGCTGTATGGGAATGCATATCAATTAGCGAATAACAGCAAAAAAAAAAAAAAAAAAAAAAACAACAACATCTGTGTCTTCCAAAGTTCTGTGTATCCTTTTAAAATGTTAATACCTGCAGCTTATTATTGAGCATCTCGGTTATTAAGCTGTTGGAGAATCATGATTCTCACCATTAAGTAGTTACATCCTCTTTCTGTTTTCTTTTTTTTGGGAGGGAGGGGGGGTTAAATACAGTTACTGTAGCATGATGAATTGTCAGTCAGTGTTGATAACTGTCACAATTTAGTGTCAAATTATTATTTTATCCAAATGTATCGGTTCATTTTTGGTTATGAGGGAAAGGTGAATTATTGTGATTGATTATGTGTGGTTTTAAATAATTCAATAATTGGAGACATACAGTATATAACAAGATATAAAAGATGCAAAAAGATGTCGACAATGAGAATGATGCAAAAGAAAAGGTAAGAACAACAGAAAGATTATGTAAAAGATACAAAAACATGTAAAAGATGTAACAAGCGGAAAAAACTCTTGCACCCAAAAGTAATATTCTTAAATGAATTTGACCTTCATTATTGGAATCTTTGACCATGAAAACCAACCATTAGCATTTGGAATCACATACATATCATTAGTAATTCAATAGTATTTTGTATTTCGTACCTTATTTTCCGGATTACACGTCACGGTTTTTTGCATAGTCTGGCTAGGAGAGCGATAAATATACCGGAGCGACGACTATATTAAAATATTTTGAGTATTGGGTGTTTGTCACACTGACAGCCGCTAGACATCGCTCTAGGCTTGTGTACCTGCATCTGCCACATCTGTATTACTGACAATTTAATACAGATGACATTACCGGTAACAACTATACCTGCCATCAGCTTAACACCGAACATGTCGGTGCCGTCACTTACCCGGTGAGGAGGGGAGGCGAGCCACGAACTCTCACTTCTGGTGTCAAATGTGCGGCCGCCCAGCCGAGTGCTTGAAACGCGTTCCCCGAACAAATGCGACCTGTTCTCCAGAGCAACTAATATACATTTTTTTCTTCTTCCTTATGCCTTTTTTGGCTCATGCGACTAACATTCCGGAGTGACATATCACCCGGAAAATACGGTATTCGTGAAGCATAATATTTCCATAATGGTGGTTTTCTTGTGGATCTACCTCTGTAAATGGTGAAGATGTTAAATCCGTGGGTACGGGAATGAATCAGCAGACCTTCCACTACAATTTGGTGTCAGTTTCATATATATAGCTTTATTTTGCTACCTTACAGTAGCTATTTTTCCTCTACCCCTATAAGTATAAGCATTCTGGATCATTATATCCAGAATATTGTCCATATCTGGGTCAAACTTGGTGGTTTCATATAGTATATAATGGTGTTATTCTGTTTTTTTTTTTTAATCCTCTAAAAATCGTCTGGATCTAGATGAAGATTCAGATCATTCCCAGAATCCAATCAATTGGCCCTTGTGCCATTTCGGACCTCTCCTGAGAGGAAAAAAAAAATTAATTCATTAACAAATTAATTAATTAAACAAAATCTGGGTCTTAACATTATGATAATTATCCCTCAACCTAAATAACCTCCTGTGGCATTGTCAAAAAGCAAATGCAATACAATTTTTTTTTCAATGCATAATGTAAATTTGGCACTTGGCACAAGGAATATGTGTCAAAAACCAAATAGCTAGGAGTCAGGGACACCAAAAACCCTCTGTCTAGGTCTGTAAGGGTTAAAAATTCCAATTTAAAATTCCATTTAATTGCACAGTTGAGGCCGAGACTATTAGCGCCTTATTTGTAGTTTTGCTTAGATTTTTTTTTCAGTTGCTGTTAAGAGTAGAATTTTAATACTGTAGAGCATTTCAAAGCATGCTAGCTTTAGAAACAGCAAGTTATGTTTATTTGCAAACAAAGACAATTATTTTAGGAAAACAAAAATAACCAGAAGAACTGACCTTTTTTTTTTCAAGCATAGCACAAACCACCACTGTCACTAAATAATGGTCATCACTTGTATAAATGAAACACTCGAACTCTATGCCCTGCCCTTTTATGTGGTAAGTGTTTCATTCACAGGCGGTTCATGGTTGCAGAGATATGGTGATTTAAAAATTGGGTCCATCTTTTTGAAACACCCTGTATTTATTACTGTAATTATCATTTTGTCGTCGAGCTCTATTAATAATGAATACCTCAAAGCAGAATAAAAGGCTGTTCCCTACAGAGTTGATATCTGAGTCTGCTAGGTAAGAAAGTTTTTTTTTTTTGGGGAGGGGCAAAAAAAAAAGGAGGAGTTTGTGTATCCCAGTGATCCCAGGAGCTATGTTGTTGGGGGCTATATGCCCCTGGTAGGGTCACCCAAGGCAAACAGGTCCTCGGTGAGGGTCCAGACAAAGCGCGGCTCAAGATGACCCCCATGAAGAAGGAGATATTTGGACCTAACGCGCCCTTGCCCGGACGTGGGATACCGGGGCCCCCTCCTGGAGCCAGGCCTGGGGGTGGGGCTCGGAGGCGAG
>JAQQAE010015078.1:0-12167 GCA_029823295.1 Pseudamia nigra
TGGCTCCTCTGGTGTTTTTGCCAATGCCTTTCTGTGCTGTGCTCATGTATTGATCCATGTGCCCACTCATCTTAGCCACTATGGTGCCTGACATGAGCTTCCATGTTGTGGAGAGACAAGTTATTGGCCAGTAGTTGGAGGGGACTGTGCCCTTTGAGGGATCCTTCAGGATCAGGATTGTACGCCCTTCGGTTAGCCATTCAGGGTGAGTCCCTGAGCGCCTAGCAGCTGGTTCATTTGTGCTGCCAGGCGCTCATGGAGTGCAGTGAGTTTCTTTAGCCAATAGACTTGAATCATGTCAGGGCCTGGTGCTGTCCAGTTTTTCAAACCTGAGACTCTTTCTTGGATGTCTTCCACTGTGATGTTGACTGGATTCTGTTCTGGGAGGTTGCTGTGGTCCTCTCTCAGAGCCGCCAGCCACTGTGCATCACTATTGTGTGATGCCTGTTTCTCCCAGATACTTTTCCAGCATTGTTTGGTTTCCAGCCTTGGTGGGTCTGCTCTGCTATTGTTACTCTGCCAATGAGCATACACTTTTGCTGGTTGGGTTGAGAACTGCTGGTTTATTCGTTTGGCTTCACTTTCTACAGATACAGATGAGAAAAAGTCATTGACATCCATCAGTCTGGAAAGTGTTGCAAAGCGAGGCATTATCCACAAATGGAGAAAACCTGGAACAGTGGTGAACCTCCCCAATATTAAAATTTCTCCAAGAACGCATCATAGTCTCAACCAAGAGTTCATGTCAGAACCCAAAACAACATCAGAAAAAAACTGCAGGCCTCAGTTCATGATTCAACAATAAGACAGAGACTGGGTAAAAATGGCATGTAGGGGAGAGAGGTGAAAATCATGACCAAAAAAAGGCTTGTCTCACGTTTGACAAAACCATCTTGATGATCCCCAAGACTTTTGTGAAAAGGAGACAAAAGTTGAACTTTTATTAAGTGTACAACAAAATGAACATCATATGAACATCATGAACATAAACATCATACCAACATCATACCACATACATGGTGTTGGTATGTGATGGTCTGGGGCTGTTTTTGCTGTCTCCAGACCTAGATGACTTGCTGTAATTGATGGAACCATGAATTCTGCTCTCTACCAGAAAATCCTGAAGGAAAAAGTCTGGACATCAGTTAATGCCCTCAAGCTCATCAATGTCTAGGCTTAAATCTAATTGAGATGCTGTAACATGACCTTAAACAGGCTGTTCATGCATAAAAGCCTTCAATAAGGCTGAATTAAGATAATTCTACAAATAAGAGTGGGTCAAAATTGTTCCAAAGCAATGTGAAAGACTCATTGCCAGTTATCGTAACAACTTGATTGTTGTTGTTTCCACCAAGAGTGGCACAGCAAAGTAATTAGGTTTAGGGTGCAAATACATTTACATAATGCTAGGCAGGTTTTAATATGTTTTGCCCTTGAACATAGTACTGTGAAAAAGTTTATACATCTTGGTTTTGTTGTTTCAAAAGGTCATAATGATCATGAACATGCATTACTCAGTCACAATAATACCAAAATCCACATGAACAAACATTTCAGTTTCTCCATGACAGAGTGGAATATGCAAAAAAATTAAAAAATACAGTACTGTATTCCCAAGTACAATATGTCAAATAGACACTTAAATATATGTGAATATATCTGTAAATATATATATAAATATCCTGTTACTGTATAATATTTCACCAGTGTATGTGTAAAGCCTAATAAATACTGAATATATTGACAAAGCCAGTGTATTTTACAGTGTTTAAACGATGGGAGGAAACACAGCTACACCTGTGTTTGGGTAGTGTCATGAATCCTGAACTGTAAGTTTGTTTTCACTCAAGCCACCAGACCTGTTCTACCAGCAGCATACCTACTAGTTTCAGGTGTTTCACCACATACTGTTCTCATCCCATTGTCAGGATGTGGACATTTACAGCACAAAGGACCATGACAAGCACATCTTGTACTGAATGAAACAGGTGATCAGGGAGTGATGGCTGCCAGCGGGGTGACTGAGGTTTTAATATACAATGCCCTCCGAAACTATTAGAACAGCGAGGCCAATTCCTTTAATTTTGCTGTACACTGATAACATTAGTGATTAGGTTTGACATCAAACGATGAATATGAGACAATAGATCAGTATTTCAGCTTTTATTTCCAGGTATTTACATCAAAATTTTGTCTTATATTCATCCTTTGATGTCAAACCCTAGTGTTTTCAGTGTACAGCAAAAATAAAGGAATTGGCCTCGCTGTTGCAATAGTTTTGGAGGACACTCTTAAGACAGGTTGGATGATCTGTCTGGGAAAAGTAAGGCAGACTCACATCTCAGGAAATCCTCTCTCGTCCTTGGTTCCTCTCTCGTCCTTGGTTCTTCTCTCATCCTCGGTTCTTCTCTTGATCGCGATTCAGCCCTTAAAATCGAATCGCTCACCGTCCTCATTTCACTCGCTTCCTGTGTGATGTAGACATCCTTCACTATGAACAGATGATGACAAAGAACAGGTCAGAAGGAACCTCACAACAGATACTTATTAAAGGACGTACACTGTAGAAATGTGTCTTTATTGGGTTTGGAGTTTTACATTAAGTCTGTGATGTGAAACAAAAACTGTGAAAATATGAACTTGCTTGCTGCCATTAGTCATGAGAAATCCACAGAGGGAATACAAGCCTTTTTGAATTTATCTGACTCGTGACATCATACGTAAGTGAGAACCAGTTATAGTTAAGTTAAAATGCAGTGGTAATCGTAATTATAGATACTCAAGTAGAAGTAGGAGTACTCATAAAATGCATAAGTATTTGAATAAAAGTAGAAAGCATCTCATAAATATATCCTAATCAAATAGTGAGTAACTTCATAATTTGCAGTTTATTATAGTCTAATATACTGTGTTCAAACAGGTTTTTAGCTACACTTAAAAACAATGTAAAGGTCACATTTATAGTCATTAATACAGTGTCAGATTCAGAACCAGTGTTTTTCCATGGTAAACACTGTTTACTGTCAAATATCTAGAAAAATTATGATTTATGAGATCTGTGGTTTGTATTTACAATTTTTTGGATTTATTTGATGATTCTGTTAAGTTTTGTTCATTTTATGGTTATTTTTGCTTATTTCTTTGTTTAGTTTCTGCATTTTGTCAAGTTATTTGAGTTTTTTTGTTAATTTTTTTGCTAATTTTATTGCTTTGTTTGTCCACTCTAATAATTTGTTTGATCATATTTATTTGGTTTTCCTCATCTTTTGCCTTATTGTGAGTGTAAAAATGCCTGCTACTCATCAAAGTGTGGAGCCAAATGTACCTAAGTAGAAGCACATTTTTGTCATCGAAAATGCAATTAGGATTAAAAAGTATTCTGTAAAACAACTACTCTCAGAAGCACATCATTTCTGAAAAACTACTCAAGTACATGAAACTGAGTATATGTAGTTGATGTACTACTACCTCTGAGCCAACTATGAGCCAACTGCCCTGAAAAGTGTATGTTGTGTGTTGTATGATCCCAGGTCACCTTGGAAATGACCTGTGGTTTGACCAATCAGTGTTTTCTGATGAAAAGTGGGTGGGTTTAACAGAATTACAAAGATGTCCTTGAAAAACAGAGTAAGAGTCAAATAAGCACATTTTATTCCGTCCAAACCCTTATAGAAGTCTGTAATAGACACATAAGTGCCACATAGTTTACAGTGTCACATTATAGGACCTTTAAAGAACAAAAAAAAACCAACCTGCTTCTGAGATTTTACTCATTTCTGTCTTGCTTACTTCCTCCACCTGTAACTTCAGGGTGGCGATGGCTCTTTTGGTGCTGTCGAAGGAGTAATGAGGAGCCACGCTGATGTTGTTGAGGTCTTCGTATCCCGATGGACCGGACAGAGACTGCCAGCTCTACAACAGATCACAGATTCACTGACTACAGATAGGAGTAAAAGTAGAGTCAAATTATGAATCTAATGACTCAAATAGATGTATCCACTACATTAAATACTTGAGAAAGAGTAAAAAAGTATCTTCACAGTATGGTATATATTATAATATCATTAACTGCATGTGAACAGATTATTTATCCCACAGACTATAGTCACTAAAATGACAGATCCAACAAACATCAATGAGAAACAATGAACACTATTTTTTTGTTCATGTTGTCGGTTATTTTTCTTCATTTTCTTGCTTGCTTTGTCCATTTTTCTTCATGTTTCCTTATTTTGTTCATTTTTGTTACGTTATCTGATTAATTTTCTAAAGTTTTGTCCATTTTGCTGTTTAATTTGTTCATTTTGGCAATTTACTTTATGAATAATTTTGTTCATTTTTCTTCATTTTGTTTGATTGTTATGCTATTTTTTTCATCATTTTCCTTATTTTGTTCATTTTTGGTCATTCTTTTGTTCATTTTGTGAATTTACTTGATTATTCTGTTCCTTTTTCTCATTCTGTTTATTTTGTTCATTTATTCTTATCGTGTTAATATTTTATTTCTATTATTTTGTTATTATTTGTTGATTAACTAGATTATTTTATCAATATTTGTTCAGATTGTTACTCATTTTGGTATATTTCCTCATTTTGTTCATTTCGTGTTATCTTGTTTGATTGTTTTGCTCATTTTTATTAATTTTGTTGCTTATTTTGTTCATTTATGGTTACTTTTTTAATTTACTTTAATTCATTTTGTTATTTTTTATTTCTTGATTGATTTTAATTGATTATTTTTGTATTTACTTATTTATTGATTATTGTCTTAGTTTTTTTTCATACTTGTGTAAATTTTCCTATATTGTTCTTTGTTTTGTTGCTTATTTTGCTCATTTTGGTTAATTTTCCTACTTGTTTGTTCATTTTGTTAATTTACCTGATTATTTTGTTCATTTTTTTCTGCCTAGTATGTTCATTTTTACTAATTGACTTGATTATTTTTGTTCATTTTTGCTCATTTGCTCGTGTCATTTGGAGGAATCCAAAGGACAGTGTTTCCTCACAGACGTAAAACACCCTCCAGTACATGTAACAGAGTAAATGTACATGAGTAGAACTAGCTCTGCTCCTCTGTGCTGTTTTAAGTCTCACCTGCAAAAAGTGTATGTGATCGTCGGTGTGCGAGAGCTTGTCCAGGTCGTTGTGTCTCTTCCTCAACAGGGTGATCTCCTCCTCCAATCGATTCAGCAGGATCTCAGCGCGAGTCACGGTGGTTTTCTCATGTGAACGGATCATCTCTTTGGCCTCGTTGTATTTTCTCTCAATGGAAAGGAGCAGCTCGGTGAAGATGCGCTCGTTCTCCTCCAAGGCCATTTGAGCAGAGTGCTGTGACATTCAAAAGGAAGAATATAGATGGAAACAAAGGGGGTGGTGGGGTTGGTTGGGAGGGAGGTTAGTTGGATTTTAAAGTTTATGAAAGGAGCAAAAAATTAACAACGTACCATAGAAAATGAACAAAAATGATTCAAATAAGCAACAGAAACAAGTGAAAATGGAACAAATTTAATATCTACATTTTTGCTGTAAATGAGTCAACATAGTAAAACATTTAAGTGTACTTTGAATGTAGAAGATAATATCACAAAGACTGCACTTTTTGTGTTCATTTTGAAGTCATGTTAATTAAGTGAACAACAACACAGAACAAAATAATCAGCAATATTAACAATCAACTTCAACATAAGCAAAATTAAGAAAATAATCAGGAGAATGAACTAAAACTAAGCAAAATAGTCCACAAATTTAAAAGAAATTAGGAAAAAAATTAACAAAGCTATCAAGAAACTGAGCCAAACTAAACCCAATCATCAAGGAAGTTCAGAAAAATAAAGAAAATCTCAAGAAAAAAAACTAAACAAAATGCACAAAGTAATCTAGAAACTGAACAAAAAGGAGAAAGGCAATGCCCACCTTGACTGAAAAGGAGCAAAAATAATCAAATAAATCACTACCAAATGGGTGAAAACAATATAAAAAAAATGATCAAGAATGAACAAAATAGTTAAAAAAAATAAACAAAAGAAAAAATATATCAAGAATATTAACAAAAAACGAAGAAAATGAACAGAAATGAACAAAAATGAACTGCATTTGCAAGAAACTGAACTGGACTATATCAAAAAAATCAACAAAATGGCCAAAATAGTCAAGAAAAATAAGATAAATTTAAAAAAAATTCACAAACACAACAGAAATGAACAAAGTAATCATGAAAAGGACTCAAACTGAATAAAAAGATACAAATCAATGCCCAGGTTCATCAAAAATGAGCAAAATAATGAAGTAAATCAACAAAAAAGAAAAGAAAATCCAGAAAAAGAACAAAAATTTTAGCAAATGAAACAAAGGACCAACAAATTAACAAAATAGTCCATAAATTTCAAAAAATTGTCATGAAAAATGAAGAAAAATGCTAAAAAATGAAATCAATAAGATAGTAACAATAAGAATAAATAATAAAATAAAGTAACAGGAAATTAGCAAAATAGTTTGATAAATGAACATATTTTTTTTTAATGATCAAGAAAATGGACATTAACTACCAAAATGATCTACAAAATTAACAGATATGTACAAAAAATGGACAGATTTAATACAAAACTGAACTAAACAAAAAGGGAGAGAGCACAGATGAACAAAAGAAATGAAGTTAATTGATTTTATTTGTTGTTTTGGGGGGAACAAATGTGAGGCCATCCCATCCCCACTCCCCAGGAAATCTACAGCTACGGATGGAAGGGGTTCACCTGTCAGCAACAGAGGCAGACTGGTTACTCAAGTAGAACAAAGTATCTCAAAACTAAACCGAAGAACAGACTTAATAAATAAATTACTTTCACCTGTGGATGAATTTACACCTACTTTGACTGATTCCACAGCTTGTCGTAGATCCTGCCATTTCTTAACTCTCTGGTCAATCCTCTGTTGAGATTTGTGCAGTGTAGCACTGAGTTGTTTCTGTACAAAGAGACAAATGACAGTTGACACTTTTAATGGATCACAAAGCAGTGGAAAAAAACGAATTTCTGCTCCAAAAACACCACTGCGGGGTTTTCCAGAGGAAAGTCCTCTCAGGGGCTTAGCTGCTGTAGTTTAGGATTCAGGGGGGGTCCTCCTTCAACAAAATGTTATATTGTTTGACTAAAAATTCACTTTTACATTAATATTAACAGAATTCCTGGAAACTTAAGCATTAGTCAAGGGCAAGTGGTTCCTCAACAAAAACATTCTATGTGACAGTTGGATGGACCTTCTGTCACTTTGAGGCTCAGATTTTAAATGGTGTAAGTCGCTGGGCTTTGTTTGGCAGATTTTCTGAAAGACAACAAATGTGGCTACGTTTCTGGTGAATTTGGTAAATAGGGTGTATAGGGTCTCATCTTCAGAGCAGTTTTAGGAGAAAATGTTTGGATAATTTTAGAGCCTTTCTCCACTCTCTCAGTTACACTTCCACTCTAAGTTGCTAACACTCCACCTTATTGAATCCCAATGTAAACTAAAACAAAAAGTCTGAAAATTTGATTGCAATCCACAAATGCAAGTTGAAGCTGTATCATGCAAAGAAGACATATTTGAACGTGATCCAGGAACACTGTCATCTTCTCTGGACCAAAGCTCATTAACAACGATCTGAAGCAAAATGGAGAACTGTTCTGTGGCCAGATGAATGTCTCAGACCATTTTACACGAGCTTTGTGTTCACAGACAGTGATTTCTGGAAGTGTTCCTAAGACCATGCATTGATTTCCAGTGGAGAATCATGTCTGCTTTCCGAGGCGCCCAAGATCACAAGCATCCAGTTTTGAAGTTTGACCTTCCAAGTCTTCACAATTTTACATTGAGGAACATTTTTCGAAAATTGTTCCACAATTCTTCAACACAATTTGTCACAGTTTGGTGAATCTCTGCCTATCTTTACATTTGAGAAATGCTCCTTTTATACCCAGTTACCAGTTAACATAGTTAGTTGTCAAATGCTCCTCCAGTTGTTTCTGATTTGTACCAATTACTTTTTCAGCCTTTTGTTGCCCCTATTCCAACTTCTTTGAGATGTGTTGCTGCCAGCAAACAAGCTAATACCATCCCTGAAATGGTAAAACGCCCAGTTTTAACATTGGATGCTGTTTGTGTTCTATTGTGAATAAAATATAGGTTTATGAGATGTGCAAATCTTTGAAATCGGTTTTAATTTACATTTTATGTACATCCCAATTTTTTTTGGAATTGCGATTACCCTTCTACTGGATTCACTATAATTAAAAGGTTACAGTACTTTTACTCGAGTACTAATGGCATTGAGCAAGTTCAGATTTACACAGTTTTTATTTTACATCACAACCCAAAAAAGATTATGGGACCTTTAAAAAAAGTTACCCAATCTTAAATATCAGTGTGGTAAATGTGTGAACCTCAAGGATGACTATTTTATTTCAAATCATGTCTGGCAGGAGAAGCAAAATGCATGAGTGCTGTGCCTGAACCTTATAATAATGTGAAAGTCATTCACTCACCTGTTTCTCCGTCCTCTCCGTTCCAGCTGGGACAATATCATGGTGCTTGTGCTCATCCATCATACACAGAACACACACCGATGTCTGATCAGTGCGGCAGAAGGCCTCCAGCAGCTTGTCGTGCTGGGCACAGACCTTCTCCCTCATCTGGCCTGTGGCTTTGACCAGCTTATGTTTCATCAGGGCAGGGTACTCATAGTGAGACTGGAGATGATCCTCGCAGTAGGACGCCAGGCAGAGCAGACAGGACTTCTCTGCTTTCTGCTTCCTCGTGGTGCAGAAGTCACACAGGACATCTCCATCCCTGGTCAGGGGCTCTAGGGTCCGTCTGGTCTGGTTGCGGCTGGTTGAACGCCGCGGTCTGTCCTGGGTGCTGTACCTGTCTAAATCCAGAGTGCTAGGATGAGACATTCGTTTTCCTTAGATAAAATAAAATCACCTGTTCTGATCTTAAATCCAAGGATCTTCAAAAAAATTGACTGCAGAGACGATGATGAAGAAGTAACTCCTGATGTGAACAGCTTCAGTGAAACTATGCGAGTGACTGAGTGTGTGACAGAATGTTAGCTATGTGGTTTAGTCTCTGTGTAAAACCTGTATACCTGGTTGGCTGCTTAATTGTCAGGAAAAGGGGTGGAACTAACATAGAAACTAAGACTAAGGAGTGACTCCTGAAACCAGCCCTTTTTAATGTAAAGTACAGTACTGACTGGCAGAGACAATGACAAATAAGAACAGATCAGAACTGGTACATACTGTATTTACTTTAAGGCAGGGCAACTTAATATTAAGGGTATACTGTAAGTAGATATTATTAAGTTGGGGAAAATGACTGAAAATGATGCACATAATCAAGAAGCAGCTTTGAATCGAAAGATCAGGTCTGAAACAAAGGAATCAAGTTCATCCACACACAAGTTTTATTCCACAAAAATGTGCTTTGTCATCGTACCTGTATTGAGTAATTCTTATGTCCATTCAGGGTCTTACGTCGCCGCCAGCCTGGTTTCTGCTTTTGTGATTAAATTATCTTTGCATACAATTGGTGCTTCACGTGTTTGTGAATTAAAATCACTCTACAATCACAGATAAATTGTTAGAATTATAGTATTATATTAGTGTGTGGTTGCTGGTCGTGTACCGGTCCAGTGTCTATCGGTGTTGTCCAGTGTCTTCTGTCTCTACTCTGTTCTTTTGTCTCTCCCGGGAGAGGCAGATGGACACCTACCCGGAGCCCTGCTTATGCTGGATGTTTTCTCTTCTGTTAAATTAAGTGGAATATGAGTGATGCTATACAAATACAGTACAATTGAACTGAATCCAAATAGTACATTAAAATATTAGAATATGTATCTATGTGTCTTTTTTCCATTGAACATTTGAAATGAGTGAACATATACAGTATTTCACATCACATACAGATATGCTGTTCCCTAAAAACTAGAAATTTTACCTGTTGGCCATTATAGATATAAATGCACATATTTTAATCTGGATTTGTATAGAGTATATTCAATAATAGGGGGGTGTAAAACAACACAACTTTAGGAAGTCATAAATCGAAGGACTTCAATATTTTCCTAAAACTATGAGTAATGAAAACAAAAAAAACAACTGCAAGTACATATACCCCTTTTGATATTAAATTAAAAACTGCACCCATACATTTTTTACCCGGTTTGTGAATAATTATAGAATAAATCATCATCACATTCTCAGGTTCTCAAACAATCCTAATCAATCACAACATAAAACCTTGTCCTATTCAGTCTTACACATGTATGACAAAAGGACTAATATTTCATATGAAAGGAAGGTAAGAATTAGATTTTCTGTCGATGAGATGACAATTAGGGTGAGGATGAGTGAAGAGAGAAATGAGGTGTTGCACTATTAAAGTTTGAACACTGTCAACTAAAACAAAAAACATTTCTGACTTAGGGTGGGAAGTTATTCATGCTCAAAGGGTTACAGAAGAATTTTTGAAGTGTTAGGACTCCAACAGTCACCTGTGAGGCAGATGGTGCACGAATGGACTGGATTCAACACCAGTTATAGTTGTTGACCACCAAAGTTCAAGTTAAGTTAATGTCCGGAGGGTATTAATCAACACCAGGGGAACAAGAGGGAAACTAAAACGCCTCTCATGCTGTGTCTAATGTCAGTCCTCATGACGCCACCATACAACAACAATGGAATGCCTGGCAGAGGTGCAAGGAGGAAGCCAGTACTCAAATGATAAATGTCATGTGGATGAGCCAGGAGATGAGAAGTACCTGCAAACATAAGTACTTGAGCATAAGTAAAATAGTATCTCATGATAAAACTGCTCAAGAAATGAGTAACTTAATTATGTGGAATTTATTAAAGCATAAACTATTTATATACAAGCAAAATATTTTGTTTTTGTTAATTTCCTTGATAATTTTTCTGCATTTTTTCCTATTTTGTCTCTTGATTTGTTCATTTATCAATTTACTTGATAGTTTTGTTCAGTTATGCTTGTGTTAATATTTACATGACTATTTTGTTGATTTACTTAATTATTTTGTGAGGTTTTGCTCATATTGTTTCTTACTTTGTTGTTTTTCCCATTTTTTTCCACATTCTCTTCATTTTTGTTTAATTTACTTAACTATTTTGTTATTTTTTCTTTATTCCAATGCTTCTTTGTTCATTTGTGGTTACTTTTTTAATTAACTAATTATTTTGTTTAGCGGGAACCTTGTTGCTTTTTGTTCAGTTTTATTGCCTATTTTGTTCATGTTTAACTTACCGTACTTGATTATTTTATTATTTTATTTTACCAATACTGATGCTTATTTTGTTCACTTTTTGGTTAATTTGCTTGATTGTTTTGCAAATTTTTGCTCATTCTGTGGATTTTTTTGTTCATTTTTTTATTATATAGTTAATTTTCACTAATTTACATGATTGTATTTCTTAATTTGTGCTTATTTTGTTCATTTTGTAATTATTTTTGTTATTGTTTTTGCTCACTTTGTTGTTTGGTTTTAATCATTTTGCTATATGGACCAAAACATTTTGCAATTTTTTCCATCTATCACCAGAAGCTCAACAGAAAGTCATTGTGCAGCCACATCAGATTTGCAAGTCCTTTTTGTAGCATTTCTGTTTCTAGTACATAGGAGCTCATTCTAAACTCTGCCTTGTGTAACGTGTAATTATAGTCTTTTGTGCTATTTATTCTTTTCATCTGTGGAGGAAGAATTACGAGTATTGTACGTATATACATTTACATAAAGTATACTATCATAATTAAATATTTGTGCTTATGTGTGACTATCAAGGGAAAGGATGATTGATGGTTGAATAACGTAATGATGTGGAATTTGTTACATTAATTTTTGTTCAGTTTTAGTGGTTATTTTGATCATATTTGTCAATTTACTTGATTGTTTTAGTACTTTTCTCTCATTTTGTTGTGTTTATTTGTGTGTTTAGTGGCTGTATTGCACATTTTTATTAATTTACTTGACTATCATATGACAGGGTGCCGAGAAAGGAACTGTGGTATTGTATGAGGAAGTCTGGAGTGGCAGAGAAGTATGTTAGTGTGGTGCAGGACATGTATGAGAGATGTAAGACAGTGGTGAGGTGTGCTGTCGGTGTGACAGAAGAGTTCAAGGTGGA
>JAQQAE010015080.1:0-12167 GCA_029823295.1 Pseudamia nigra
CCTCTCTTATCTTTTTAAATGGGTGAACTTGCACATTTTTACATTTCCCAATACTTGTTGTCCCCACTGTATACAGATATACTGTGCACTGTATAAGCCATATCAGACTGAGCATGCACCACAAAATCATTTTTGTTGTGTGTGCTATTAAATATTAGTATCACATACTATATATTGACATAACACAAACTGCAAGGAACCATTATAACACTGTAATAAGTGCATAGTGCATACAGTATGTGACCTGGTTTGCACAATAACTGTCCTACTGTAGACAAACCCAAATGCACAGACCCACTTATACATCTAGTAGCAGTCGCTAATGTGAAACTCCACTAACCTATTCATCTGACAAGTGGCTTGTCTTACAGCCCTGTTGTCTGTACTCAGTATGTGTGTGTTTGAGATCTTGGTCATGCCTGAGATGTTAAATGTTCAGGAAACCACAGAAACACTCACTCCAGCAGCACACAATGACATTTAAAATCATACACACAAATATCACTGTGTGTGTTCAGTAGAGCCAAGTGGCGATCTTGAGTCCTGAATGTTTTAAGTTGCTATAATTCACATTTTCATAATATATGAGATAATAATGTGCAATGTGAAATGGTTCTCTTGTAGTAATGAGTCAAAAGACAATTATTTTACAAATACACAGATATTTACAAATACTGTATAATGTTTTATTTAATGAACACAAACTGTGATTTTATACAGATTAATTTTGTCTGTACTCTTACTATGATGTCAGTACAGTATAGATTCAGGAAATAAGACTTATTTAAAATAACTATATGGTACTTGTTATTAAAGAGAAGTAGACACTGTGAAGTGAATTCTGGTGCATTTTTAAATGACTCCTCCTGACTGAAATCAGAAACCTGTTCTTGGTTTTACTTCAACTACTTGTAAACTTTCACTTTTTCCTAACTATCAAATAGGTCAAATAGACTGACTGTGGTGTGTTATTACTACATTGAATAACTTTCCGTTTGGTTTACCCGAAGAGAAAACATTATCAAAAAGTATTTTTGTCTATTTTCATGTGAACTGAAACCTCTTAGTGTGAAGCTGCTTTTCTCACTGGTATCGTTTGACTTAAACTCAAAAAAGTGAATCATGTGCTAGTTCTGTTCTGATTATAGTGGATCCTTCCTCTACTCATTGTGTTACTAAATGCATTGCTGTGTAACTACTGCACAACATTCTGCGTCTAATTAAAAATAGCCGTCTGAGTATTGTTCCAGTTCTGCAGACTGAGCTTTGAACACCTTGCTCATGGGCACAGAGGTAATTTGTTCACTTTCACTCACAGAGATTGAAACTTTTGTCCTTTCAGATGTCAGACTAAGCCGCCTGAACAAAGGATGAGCAGAAACATGAATTTGAAGTTCAGTCAGACGTAACAGTATATGTGGAAAGAAAAGAAATTAAATTTGCACTCAGTGGATTCACTGGAGAGAAAACTCTTGATTATTGGTTTTATAGATGTCAAATGGCCATGTGCAAAATTTTATTCGGCACCTACAGTAAGTATGTGAGAAGTTGTGAACCGTGTAGGATTTACTTTATTTCTTCATAGATACGGCCTAAAACATTACTGGATGGTGTGACTGACTGGAGTGAGACCAAAGTTTCAACAAAGTTTCACATACTTTTACCACTTTCAGATTTATAATAATGTATAATTTTCCTCAACAATTAAATGACCAAGTACCGGTATACCATTTTTGTCTCATTTTTCTAAGTGGGCTCTCCTTACCTGCCTGCAGGAGTTGTGTGTAAATCAGATGATCTTTCATATCATACAGTATTTATGCAGAAATATTGAAAACTTTATTCACAACTTTCAAACACCACTGTAGAAGTCTTGCTAACAGCAATAAATGATTTCATTTAAAATGTGTGGCCTTAAATGAGTATAAATGCAGTTATGTTACGTTAAAGGTCTAGATTTCATTTAAATAGATGGGAATAATAATAATAATAATAATAATATAGCAGATGTGTATAGTGCTTTTCAGGACATACTTTTTTACTTCATTACTGCTTAATTGTTAATGGACAATTTGTGTATTTTTGTGTATTTTATGCATAACTGTATAAACATAAATTAGCAAAATTACAAAACAAGAGCATGAACAAAAATATGCAACAAAATGAACTACATTTGTAAAATATCTAACAAAATGAGCAAAAATGTGACATTTTGTTTGTTATGAATCTACATGCAACATTTTCATGTAGTTAACTCTTTAAATGTTAAAGACAAGATACAAAGGTTTTGATCCTTTTGATTCAATCAAAGATACATCAAACATGGAATGACAAAATACTGTGTGCGCTGTGGTTCACAACATTGAATCAATAGGAGAAAAATGTGCACAAATTGAACCAAATAATAAAAGAAAATTGACAAAAATTGAACAAACATAAACCCAACAATGAACAAAACTGCTATTATTTATGTAAAGCAGGGTCAAAGACAAAAAAGACATGAATTTAAACGGTCTCATTGGGTCTTATTAGAAGACAATGCACATTTTACTAATACGGAAGGGAACAAATCACCTTATGCCCAAAAACTTTGCCTATGGTTACTCAAGTAAATTTGGATTTGAAGAGTTGAGACCTAAAGAACACAGTTAGAAACTTAGGTGCAGGTTCTGAGTTTGACCATGCGCTGCAGGCCACATCGGTCTGGTTCCTGTTTCTATTGTCCTGTCTGTTGAGGCTCCAGGTTGGCTGATGGATGAACATCCTTTGGTCTGTGTATAAACTTAGCTTGGCCATTTGAAGCGAAAAACAAGACGGTAGTTAAAAATAGTGACTTTAAAGCAAAAAATAAAAACAGATATCTAATCTTTATGTGCTGTAGAAGTCAAACCTCTGCTGACAGAAACCACCTGAGAAACAGATTAGTGTTTATTCACACTTCCCACCTCCAGAATGAAATCGGAGCCACATGATTGAAGTGGCTAAAATGTGTCTAAACACAACGGTATGCTGGATGTATGTGTGTGTGCTTCACACAGAATAAATATAGGGCACAGGAAAACATAGAGGAAATGTTTGCAGTCATTATTTTCCAAGGAGAACACTTCCTTACTCACACAAATACACAGAGTCATGTTTATAGCACTTAAGGGGACATTGCATTGACTTCATTCAGTTCCTGGAGATTTATTGTAACCTTAATGCCAATCACATAAAGGTTAACCTAAGAAACCTGACCTTAAAAGAATGTATAACCCTCAAAAGTATTAGTTTACATTCTGGGCACCTGCATTTTGTCCCCTAAAGGAAAAAAGGAAGTTGTATCCTCATATTTGAATGTGTAAGCTGATTCATGTCCCACAATATAAGAAACACACACATACACAGACTTACTGTTTTCCTCTTGCCTGGAAAGCTGGAATGTAAGGAGGGCACAAGAACAACAGAATCGAAACACCAAGATGTTTTTCTTTCCTCTTTGGAACAATGTTTGGCTCTGGGACAGAAAGTGAAAGATGCGATGAGAACAATATGATCCAAGAGAGTTATTTGTCACAGTTCTACTTTAAAATAGAAATAGTGATTGGGAAGAACAGATGGGATGAAATGCCAAACATTTTAAGAAATCTGACTGAAGAGATACTATAGCCAGTGAAGTTTCAGTCAAACCTGTCTCTGCTGTGATACCACTTTGTACCACTAGACTGAGTAATGTCTGTCAGCCTGTTTGACTCTAGAATCCGACCATGGAGGAATAATAAGAACGGTTACCTCAGTGAGTGCTCCAACTTGAAGCTGATTCCCCCAGTGGCCATTTGCTAGCACTACACTCCTACCTAGAAAGCATTTTCCCCATCCACAGATCACTATGCCTAAAGAAACGTCTGCAAAACTCTGACAGGACACTTACAGTTACAAAATAGGTCAGAAATTACTCTTTATATAATCTGTTTGATCCAGTCAGACTTTGTTTATAATGCTGATCAAGTATTCCTCCTTTGTTGATGTGCTGACCTGCATTATATGTGTTTTCTCTCTGCCTCTGTGCTGCATGTGGGGAAAGGTGACCACAGGACTGTGAAGCTACTTGACAGGTGTCTCCCTAGCTGTGATGAGAAACACTCAGTGTGGTTTTACCCAGAAATTACCCAGAGGCATCGACTCAGCCTTTAGCCAAAGAGCTGCATTGTGCCTACATAGAGTGCTGTGAAAAAGTGCTTGCCCCTTTCTGATTTCTTACTTTTTTGTATATTTGTCACACTTAAATGTTTCAGATCATCAAACAAATTTAAATATCAAATTTAAGAAAACGCAAGTAAACACAAAATGCTGTTTTTACATTTTTTTTTAAGTGGGAAAAAATACAGAACGTACATGGCCCTGTGTGAAAAAGTGCTTGTCGTGTTTACTTTTATTTCCTTAAATTCATTATTTAAATTTGTTTGATGATCTGAAACATGTAAGTGTTACAAACATACAAACAAGAAGGCCATGAAGCCTAAGTCTATAAAGGCCAAAATGTCATTTTTGCACTTAGTGACTGTGTGACCTAATTAAATATTCAAATTAGGTCAGCTCACCACAGTCTCCCTTGCCCCTAGTGCGAATTTACCTGAATTCCTTCCCACTGATTGCAGTTCAGTGAAAACACTCTTTTAGTGAGTGGCTGGAAAGAAAACCTGCAGTGTCTCGGCCCTTTATGGCAATGATTGGACACCCCTGCTCTAGGCCCTGGGGTTGCGGATATATAAGTAGAAATGTTTGAACGGATGGACATACGTACAGTACATACAGACGGATGTACAGAGACTGTCTCTACATCACCCTTCCGGGGCCTCTCAGCGTGGAGGGGGAAAAAAAATAAAAAATTAGGAAGGGGGCAAGCACTTTTTTGCAGCACTGTATGTAAGCCATATCAGACCGACAATGATCAAGGTTTGAAATGTCATCCAAACACTCAAAAATATTTTTTAAAACATTGCACAGTCCATTGATCAAGAATGGTAGTGTGGGAGCTGGTAGTGGGTAAAGTAATAGTATGCATGTGCACTGGCCCTGGTATGTCTGTACAATGATCTGCCTAACATAGAAGTAGATTTTTGTTGCGTCATTGCAAATGAGCAGCTTTCAATAGAATGAATGGGCATCGTTTTTCCCATATCGTATCTTGTTTCTAAAACATCCTAGAGTCCAACACATGATAAATAGAAAATAACACTATTCTGTATAGAAATGATGGACAAATCCTCTGTAATATCACCCATAGGGTTCTGAAAAGTCATTTGGAAGATCAAACAGGGAGCCTTTGGGTGTCACCATATTGGTCTACTCACACTGATCCAAAAATGGACTGAAATATGCAGTGTAACTGAAACTGAGGCAGACTGAATGGAACAGTGAAGCACGTGGCCTGGACTCACCTGTCAATCAAAAGTGCCATGCTACATATGCACAAATGTCAGAGTCTGGATCTAAGAGTTATACAAAAAATCATCCCTGTGCAGTGTTAACAGAGATGGAAATAAACCATAGAGACCAAAATGTTTGTTTGTACTAGGCAGTAGACATGTTCTTCTCTGCTGTAAAGTTGAACATTTTAAAATGGGACTCATCTTAAAATGGGACTAATTTTAAAATGGGATGGACCATAGACCATATATATTAGTGGACAAAGTGACCGTGACCTCACCCATTAGTTTCTGAAGGGCTGTTTTGATGCCAATCGGGTGTCACTTCCTGAATGACATCTTGGAGCCAAAAACATGATGCAACCATATTTGGACGAACGGCGGTGGAGCTATTGCAGCATAGTATGTCAATGGTCTCATGGGAAAACTAATTCTAGCCCCTAGCTTGCTGACATGGTTAAACATCACCAAGCATTGCCAAACAAAGTCATACTATGGTGTTATTAGTGTAAACAGTTACCCACAACTGCAATCAAGCGTGTCTCAGGTGAAACTATGCCCATATTGAATAAATAGAATATACGAAGGTCTGACTTCACTGGAGTGTTGAATTCCCATAGCGACATGTCAATCAAACTCCAAGACAGCAGTGATTTGCTCGATTATTTGCTGTAATGTTTTAATAATGGTGCAAAAAGTTAAAGCTGGACCTCCAGATCACTGTAACTGTATGGGAGTCAGGGCTTCTTGGAGCCCACTGAACAGTGAACTAGTGGACACTGCAGGTACTGCAGGTTTTGACACCTCACGACTCAGCTACAAAGATTGCTGCTTAAACAGCTCATTCCATTTCCTGTCTTTATTTTTTTTTACATTTGAACAAACACCACCAGCTGCTCTACTAATGTTCATAGTTAGAAAACGAAAGAGATGAAATTAGAGCTAAGTGAGAGCCTGAGCCTTATTTTCTCCCACACCCAACCAGTCTGCAACATTTCTTCTACAGAAACTGGATGTGACAAATGATGGAGCAATTCATATAGAGATATAAAGCTGTGGCAGTTGAGTTCAAAATTGATTTTCGGTGCAACTACTTGCAAGACAAAAGTGAGGTGATCTGTGATTTTACTGTAAATGTTTCTTGGTAAAAAAAAAAAACAAAAGGCCAAATTCAAGCAATACGTGAAGAGCAACAATAAGTTTTCTGTGAGTATTAATTCAGTGGTGGAAGTGGCTGCCACTGTAACACAAGTGCAAAGGTTCCTAAACCTTTTCAGCTTGAAACCAAAAAATGTGCATCTTTTATGTCATTTTAATTTTGTTACATTTAAATGACTAAAGCAGGGGTGTGCAACCTGTGGCTCCAGGGCTACATGTGGCTCTTTAGCTTCTTTCCAGTGGCTCCTGAGGTTTTTGCCAGTGATGGAAGTAACATATTATAAAAGATCTAAATTTATAACAATCAGCTCTAAATCATCAAAAAGAAGGGGGGGGGGGAACCAAACGAATGAGGAAAAATTAGGACAAAATCAACAAACAGAACAATATAATCAGAAAAAGATATAATAAATACAATGAACAAAAACAATAAATATAGTATAATGAACCAAATTAAATCAAGTAAAACAGAAATGAACAAAAATAAGCACAAAAATGAACAAAACTGATGCAAATTTGGACAATGTAATGAGGAAAATGAATTAATTTGAATGAAAAAAATAAAAAATCAACTAAATAAAAGTTAATAAAAAATTACAAAGTAATCCACATAATGAACAAAAACAAGAAAATTATCAAAAATCACCAAAATAATGAACAAAAGTCATGAGGAAAATGTACAATAAAATCACAAAAAATAAAATAATACGATTAGAAATAAAAAATAATCAATGAACAAAAATTAGCAAAATAGTAAATGCAATGAATAAAAATGAATAAAATAAACAAGTTGCTTTTAACCTTTTGCAGCTAAAATGTGCATCATTTGTCTTGTGGGACAAACAGGATTCAAATGTTTTTATTGTTCTAGATACATATTTTTCTTCATTCTGTGAAAAATATGGTTCTTTAGGGTGTGAAGGCTAACCAACCCTTGGACTAAGGCGTCTTCACTGCTTTCACCCCGGCTTTGGTGAGGTCAACATTTATAAAGTCTTCCAGAGAACACTCATCTTCTATTTTAAAACAGAAAATTAATCTACATAATTTTACTCTGACAGGTGACGTTCCAATTAAAAATAATCCAGCACTGGGTTCTGACCCCTGCTACACCCTTAATTTCTGAGTCCCATAACCCCAAACACAACCTTTTTGTCATTCCTGATAAGTCTGTTAAATCATCAAAATGAAATCATGTAACTTTGTTAAAGTAACTCTAAAGCGCCTACAGTCACATGTGAAGGAGAGACTTATGGCTTTTAAGTGCTTCACATCTGAATCCCTCATAAAACACCGGTTTATTAACGTTCTTTATTTTCTCTCTGTCTCCACCTTCATCGCTGTCGAGAGCAGAGAATGTTGTTTCGCTCTGCAGAGGGCCGCAGAGCAGAGGAAAATCCCACGGGCCATGCATGCGTTCTTAACATTCTGAACCAAAACCACATGGTGTGTTTAGCCCTAATGATATTTGGATGACTTGCATAAAGGGCATGCAACATCCAAACTAGATAAGTGGGCACAGAATCAATGGAAAAGGCAGGAAAAAAGAGCTTCCGCTTGGTTTTCTGCGCGGTTCACACACTGACGAGTCATGCGCCTCACATCACTGATCTGACTGCATCGCTTTTTGCTTTCTCTTCTCATCAGGACCTGTTGTTTGGATTGAAATTAAACTCTCGCTCAAACACATGTGTACAAGAGATATGTACACAGAAAACAACACACCCTTGTTATTGCTGGAAAGTTACAACTGACATCCCCCTGCAGGCGGCTATGTGCCAGTTGAACAGTCATCCCCCAAGCTGGGGTGCAAAAATAAACCTCTTCTTATAATACCAGGGCCAATCTTACTAAAATCCACAGCCACATTTCATACAGACACTGCGGTTTATGAAAGTGTGCGTCATGATTCTGATAATACGAAGACACCACCCACTAGTATTGATACCCTCACAGACAGAAATAAATGCTTTTGAGGACCACCCTACTGATACTGCGTCAAAGTGTGTGTGTTTCTTTATCTGGTGCTCATGACCAGCCTCCCTCTCACCCAACAAACCAAAAGAATCACCATTCTGAGAAATTGTCCTGCTGCGAGTCCATGAACAGAGCAGAAACAGCCGCGAGGGAAATAATAACAGTTAAACATGAGTAGCTTAGTTTCTCATACCAATAAAGATGTTAAAACAACACTGATATTAAAACATCCTACAGGTTTTAGTTCTAACAAGTGTGTTTATTCATACATCTGAAGCATTTCTGGCCACGTGAAGAACTTAAATCGCTCCCCTTTAAATTTGAGATACGTATGTCTGCCCTTTACGTGCACACTGTGACTGAAAACAGCACTGACAAAAGCACTGAGAGTAAAATAAAGAGCTGAAAGTACATCTGAGGGCAACAAGAAACATTAAGCTGGTTTAAGGTTCCAGTGTGTAGGACTTAGAAGGATCAAATTGCAGAAATGGAATATAACCTGTAATTTCTTTGGAATCTTTGTGCCTTTTTCTCAGACAAAGATCCTGACACAATCGTGAAGGCACTGGATGAAAAATGAGTTATGAAAGTTCTCTACAGAGGTGGGTGGTACTCAAGCACATTCAGTCTGTTGCACATATATAAGTAGTCCCCCCCACCCCACCCCCACAAAAAAATTGTACTTTGGAGAGGAGTTGTTTTGCAGAATTATTTTTATTCTTGCTGAGTTACATTTGGCTACATACTTTACACTGACATTTTACATTTGATCCAAATGATGAAGAACAGCTAGACTATGATTTAATAATGTCAATGCACAACAGCGGAAATAAACAAGTAGCGAAATGAGCAAAAATGAACAAAATAATCAAGAAAGTTAAATATGAACAAAACAGCTCACAAAGCTCAACACAAATCTATGAAATGAAAGCATCAAAATGAGCAAAAATGCACAAAATAAGCAACAAATATTGCAATAAGGAAATAATGAGCATGTCATCAAGTCTTTTCCCTCATGTTTTGATAGCGTTTGTAGCTTTATATTTGCATATGCTCCCAGGTTTTGAGGCTGGTAATTCTAAACTCTGCTGTCGATGTGGGTAGGTTTTGTGTGTGTGTCATGACAACCATACTGCAACAACTAGTACTGCTTCTTTTTGTCCAAATGCTTCTGGAATACACACAAAATGAACACACAGTACAGCTAGACGGGTCTGTGGGTGCGCCGCCTGCACACATGGCCATTTTAACGTTACGTCAGGGCTGTGTGTGTGGTTTCTGAGGCTGGTAACTCTATTAAATGTATCTTCTGCAGCAGAGGCAGCTTTTGGTCTTCCTTTCCTGAGATCATCCTCATAACAGCCAGTTTCATCATACAGTTTGATGGTTTTGGCGACTGCACTCAAGAAAACATGCATACAAACGTCCTGGGATTTTTCAGATTGACTGACCTTCATTTATTAAAGTAATGGTGGACTGTCTTTTCTCTACTTAAATGAGTGTTTCTTGCTATAATCTGAATTTGCATAGTAGGTGTAGCAGCACTTACAAACCTTTTGACTCATCTTACCTGTGCACAAGATAAAGCAGGTCTACAATAAGCTAGGGCTAACCTAAATGTGGCTACTTTGGACAATCTGAAATATAAAACATGTTCAGGGTTGTTTGACACACTTTTGATTTCTGCATAATTCCATACGTGTTCATCCACAGCACGGCTATCTATGAGTATCACAGTCATATAATTATTTTAATGAAAACCTTTGTCTGGAGAATGTTAATTATCAAGTGTATTTTTTCGGCAAGTCTTCACATTCCCTTGTAATAACATATATGTTATTACATATTACTTTGTTTTTCACATTCCCTTGTAATAACATATATGTTATTACATATTACTTTTGTTTTCTGTTTTAGTTATTTTTTGTCATTTTCATTTTAAGAACAAACATAAATCCTGCACAAGGAACAAAAGAGAAGAAATAATAATCATAATCATAATTATAATCATAATAGTAATAATAATAATAACCCATCGACAACACGCCAGCTGCCAGGCAATTCATTTGGTTGTACTTTGCAGCTTCGCCGCTAGATATCACTCAACATTACACAGTATATTTTGAATTTCTTCCACATTAAACCAACATAGCCTCTATCGTGACTTTACAAAAATGAGTGTTTGTGTTATTTGATTGACATTTTAGCCTTAATTCAGGATGTTCAACTTAACCCTGCAAGATGAGGCTGCAGATCTACTGGTATTTTCACAATAAAATAAACTGATTTCCACTAGGCATTTAAAGTTCTTTCAAAATTAACCAAAGTATATATTAAGTACAAATGCAGTTTAAGGCTGTAATGCAGAAAAATGTCAGATTTACCCTCCTTTAAGAGCTTAGTGTTAGCTCTTTTACTAGGTTTGTGTAGTTTCATTTTGAAAAGACTTACAGTTGATTTATGTATCTGATACATATTAGCTGCCCACATGGTAAAGAAAGTCAGAGATCTGTGATGTAAATGAACTTTTTATTAAAATTTTTAATGGGGATGTTCAAAGATTTAACCTCAGTTATCTCACCTGGTTGTCAGTAACTCTTCTTATAGGCTGTATGGCATTTACATTTCTCATGGAAAAGTACAGGGTGTTCAGTTTCTCGTTGTTCTGTTGTGAGATAATGCTGCCATAGAGTCCTCACCTAAGGGATGTTGCTGCAACCAGAGCCTCTCTTTCCTTCATGTAACCTCGTGCACCAGCTCAACGGCTCAACAGACCGCACGAGAGCAACCTTATCAGCAGCCAAAAGAAGTGCCTCTGCTTCGTACCAGGGTTGACAATTAACTGTCACACAATGACTGGATTTCTCTGATAACCTTTTATTTGTTCCTCCTTCATATCACTACTCACACAATCTCACTCCATACATGACCGGAAAGTGAAATGTGTGCTGAGGTGAGACCAAATCTGCTCTCACATATTGTATATATGTCAGATGTATCTTGATAGCAGCCTGATGGGCACGTTAACCAGCACTGGTGTGTTTCCGTAAACCCACCGCAGCTTTGTGGTGAGACTGTCCAGTGTGACCTGCATCACCTTAACAGTCTGTGGCTGATGTCAGTATTCAAACTGTAAGGTCATGAGGTCAATAAGGGCCTGCATATGGAACGAGACACAGTGCCCTCTTGTGGCAAACTAGCAACATGCAAGTATTTATAATAGGAAAAGGATGCATAATAAAGTAGGGCTGGAAGGTTCATTGGAATAGGCCAGGGGTCTGCAACCTGTGGCTCCAGGGCCACATGCCTTTTTAGCCCTTCCCCCAGTGGCTCCTGTTGTTTTGTCTAGTAATGGAAGAAACAGATTATAGTAAATCAAAATAAACAAAATAAGCGTTAAATAAAAAAAAGAACTAAAGAGTGAACAAAAATGAAGAAAACAAATTGGACAAAATTATCAAATGAACAAGGTAATCTTCTTAATAAGCAAGGTAATCATCATCTTCTTCTTCTCCTTTCGGCTGCTCCCCTCAGGGGTCGCCAAAGTGAAATACCAATGATTCGCATGTTTGATCTGGCATAGGTTTTTTATGTCGGATGCCCTTCCTGACACAACCCTCACAA